>JAGDQP010049710.1:0-14429 GCA_022664845.1 Lepisma saccharinum | reverse complement strand
TCTATCAGCAGAAGCACCATGTGCTCAATTCTGAAGTTATCTAACTTATTCGGATTCAATTTCAAATTTCGCTCAAGAAACCGGACTCTAGAATTCATATCCAAATGAGATCACTTTCAAAATTATGCATTACTATTTCAGCATCAACTTCAGAAAATAAGGAAAGATACATTCACACTGAACAACCACTCCAAAACCTAACCTCTTTACTTTACCACTAAATGTTTCAACTCTTTCGGAAGCCTCCACAAAACCCTTCTATTGAATTTTCATTATAGATCGTCATTTCGACAATTTAATTGGTTTACATAATCTAATCTTAATTAGTTTTCACTAGATTTTATTTACTCAGCAATATTTACTAAGTTCAACCAATCTCTTAATTTACCAGTTTCAAATTATGAAAGAACCCCAACTAAGTTTTTAATGGGAGAAATTTGAAATAAATCCTTTAGATCACCTTTAATTAGGTTTTACAGAACATTCAATTACTTCCAGGAAAATAATAAGGATCCCCTGTTTTTACCTCCCTCCCTACCACCCTCTAGTAGCGACTCCAATCGTTAACTCACAGAACAATTTGGAGTAGGCAAGCGAGTCTCATTTATTGTCGAAGGGGATACGCACTTAGCACGTTCCATAATAGTCTGCTGGAAGACATCATTTTAGTACGAACCATGGCACGTTCCATAATAGTCTGCTGGAAGACGTCATATTTTAGTACGAACCATGAACGTCGCTCTACTTTGGGTCTGAATCACGCAACCTGTATGCTCTAAAAAGACGTACAGTGTACCAAGTGGCTAGCGCTCATGAACAATTGAACAGCGCATGTGTGAACACTTGAATTGCTTTCGGCGCAAAACTTTTATATATCGGTTGTGTTTAAGGAAGAAGAATGTCGTTCGTGGTATATAGTTGAAGGATGCTCCTCCCTATATATAAAAGAAATACCTATTGCCATGTTGTGATCAAGGTGGGGAGAAATACCTATTGTGGTCAAGGTGAGGAGAAACTTCTGTATTTTGCTGCCAAAGGTGAAGCATCTAACCCCGGAAGACTGAACCTTATTTAAAATAAAGAACATCCGATACGAAACAGGTGAGTGATATATCGTAATTTAATAATTTGCTTATGTAAGTTGTTTTCGAATAATTTAGTAGAGTGTTAATATAATTTTTTTTAAATAAACATGTACGAGTTACAGTTACAGTTACAGTTTTACGTTGCCAGACTACAAAGTGACATTTTTCGTTCAGTTTTTCACTATTGTACTCTATGTCTCTCTCGAAAGGTAAATGAATATTACTTTAGCTTACGTACGTCAGGTGCGATTTTCCGAACGAAATAAGTCACTGTTTCATGAATCACAATCATAGTAATGTTTAGTCATATATGACACGTTTATTTCCATATCACCGTTGATGTGTTCTTGCTACAAAAATCACGGACAGAATGTCGAGTGAGCAGTAGCGAATGAAGATAGGTAAAAAAGCCAGGTTAGATACTTTTCACTATACGCGATGAACATCACCTTTAACAGATAGCGATAAAATGTGACTGCTTCATTCTTGGTTCAAAATGGAACGACCGACGTATACTAGACAGAATCCGGTATATATATAGGCGCTTCGAGTCTACAACAATCCATTATAGTTCTTTGCATTATCTGTACTAAGAGTTATGTACCTACACACATTTACTAATTGCATATATTTTCAACTTTGGTCTGCAGTAGGTTATGTTTTGTTAGAAAAGGCAGGTTTGGTTTTTATACATATACATTTTAAAACCGAAATACCGATAATACCGAATAATATTGAAATACCGAAAAATATCAAAACACGAAAAAACAATGATATTGAGCGATATGGAAGTACTTATGGACGTATGTATTTAGGGGATTGGTCTGGACTCCCACTTGAAATTTCGGTTAATATGCAAAAATAGTATAATCTTAGGCGTAATTATCTATATTTACGGTTGTAATTCATTTTTTCACAAGAACCTTGTGTTAGGTAAACATTGTAATGATCCTTGCAAGTCTCTATTTAGATTCAGATTAATCAGGTAAAATTACTTTGTAGACTACGAACATAAAACTTTTTGATTAAAGATAAACGAACGGAGGTGAGCAAGGAAATTAATGAAGTATGCATATTAAATTTCGATTAATAATTGTGTAGATGAGTTTGTTAATGTATGTGTTTGATTTGCGTAGCTGAGTTATGGCGCTGGGAGATATTTTTATTTTATTCAGTTTATGAAAGTTTGTTATCTAAAAGTATTGGCTTTAAAGGTGGCTGTTTGTGCTCTTTCGAAGCGATCTTTTCGGGAGGACAAGTTTATTTTTAGATCAGTAATACAAAGGTTTTATTGCGGCCGTGACCTGAGAACGTGGAAAGAGTGGTTCGGAAGCAAGAGTGATTGTAGGGCTTCTCATGAATTGAAGTTAATTTTAGCCTCTTTTGAAAGAAACAGCGAGCAAAGTTCCTCATGAAACGGTATGCAGTAGAAACATTTGTAGGAAGAATGGGGTGGATCTGGTAGACGTTGAAGGTGCAGGACGTGTGAGCGCTTAGCTCTCTGTCCAGCTGGGAAGATGTAAGAAAAATAGATGGAAGAGCCCAGGCCTTACTCGAAAGGCTTGGGAAAGTAAATTAACAATGCATGGTTACTTCATAAAATGTAGCAAAGATTTAGCTTTAAATCTGTAGCTGCGATTAATAGTAACTGCCGATGTGAATTCGCGACGTTGAAGTATTCGACATAATCTATCTTAGGACCATTGTATGAAAAGTGATAGGGGTTGGGAAATGAATCTGATTAGATTCGTTCCGACGAGACCTCCAAGAAAGAAAGCGAGTTTGAGCAGAACTTCAGTTAAGAAGCCTGAGGATTTGACGGGGAAAGCGATAGTCCTCGAGAGAGAGAAATAATTCACATTACAGTGCCGACGTTTGTGTGAGCGCGGGATGCCACAAGGTGCATAAATGTGTAGTTACTTTCTTCATTGTTTGAAGGAAGCAGTCAGTGGAGTTCGGCAAGTGCGATGCCGGGATTCGGTCCGCGCAGTGAAAAGCGTTGTGAATAAGCTAGTAGAAAGGAAAGCAGGAGGAACTGAGCTATTTTCTGCTCTCCATAAGTTATGAGTGTTTCAAAAATTGATAAATTACATTCCTGGGGAGTCAGCAAACAGCGTACGTTGAAATTCGGGATATGAGGAGTGCTGAATTATCGTGATCGAGAGAAACGAGCTAAATAATGTGAATCGTTACGGAACAAAGTGAGCGAATGAAAAATAAGCTTCAAGCCTGCGTAAAATAAAAGAGTTAGATAGCACATTGTAAATCCCCAGCTACCAAATACGTAATTGATAGCGAATATTTCTATATGTATTATTTTATTCTATTTCTCTTTTTATTATTCATAATTACTCGAAATTATCTTACTGAGTGCTTTCCTTGGCAGCAAAAGTAACCGATATCACCCTCTACACAAAGAATTATATTTCCTATTATGTAAGTATCTCAGGCGATATTCAAGTGGTTTGGTTGTAAAAGACAACCTGGCGCCTAGGGCAGTGAAAGTTAAAATCCTTCATATCATTAAATTGTTAGATCGATGACAGCCTCTCCTGAATCAGTTTAGATCGTGAACCGTGGTGTTGAGAGCCTCTGTTAGGTTCCTAATACTCCGTGGCGATAATGGCAAGAGAGAAAGTAAGTAGGAAAAAATATGATGGTGAAATAAGAAATGATCCCGTAAGTATAAGAGTTGAAGAGAAGTAAAAGCTAATATGGAAAATCACCCCAACATTGAAATTTACACATAGTAATTGACAACTGCCGCGACCGGGATTCGAACCCGGATCTAGCAGTTGCTGACCGGGCATGCTGTCCACACCACCGCGGCACGTCAATTCTCTGTGCATATAGACTACTCCTCACACCTTAACACTCTACCAGCCCCAGTAGCTGGCTACGAAGTCAAGGCACCCCATATATTTGATGATTTTTATTGAGGAATTTGTTCTGCAACCGTGCAGTTCGAAATAATAGATGTAATTCCTTTTCTCACAAGAACCTGGCGTTAGGTAAATATCGAAATTAATGCAGAAAAATTGACAACAACCCGCTAGGCAGCAAATAGTTGCAAATGTCAATCTTTTAACCTTGCCACTGTAATAATATATTGCATATTTACACGAGAGATAAGCAATGAAATGTTAGTGATCTCAAATAAGAAAAAAAGAAATATAAGATTGACATGAGAAAGAAAATGTTGATTACTCATATTATAAAATATTATCTTGATAATTCACATGAAAGCATTTACATTAGCGCACAGACACATTTCGAAATGAAGAAAGAGCACATATCTTGATAAATTATTGTGCTGTAATCAGGTACTTTGAATTTAATTTTTTAAGGCCTTTAAGCAACTCAGGCTCAGACCAGATAGATGATGATGGAATGAAGAAAGTGGAAGGAAACGGGAGAACCACGAAAAAACCCGCGCACACGGTGCTTGTTCACCACAAAGCTCACATGGCACGAGGAGGGTTTGAACCGACGAAATCAAGCACCAGAGGTGAGTGCTCTAACCATTGAGCCGCCGCGGTCTGCTCTAATCAGGTGCTGTTTGGGCCTTTCCTGATAATGGAAACACAGTTGCTGTAGCTTTAGCGACTTCACGTGGAGTCAATTAACAAAGTCAATAACGCTTCGAAAGTTTTGACGATGGGATAAAAGCCAGCAGCAAAATGCATTTCAGCCACATTTTGATATAATTCGAAAACTGTTGATTATGGATGGCCATATCCGGATCCAACAGGGATGGCCATATCAGGGTTTCGGATATCCGGTCCAATGGATTCGCCCAATTTGGGTCTCAGAAAAAAAAAACAGAATTCTGATTTCGTTATTATGATCCATCTGAAACTTCGATGCCTTGATAGTAAATTATGGAAGGCCCTGGTCAATATCTGCCCCATCCTCTGCCTACCTCATCCCGGCCTGAGCCAAAAAAAGAAATAAAGAAAGAAAGGAAAGAGAGAGATAATTGAATTTTTGAATGTTGTTTATGGAGTTTAGGCATCTAAGGCTTTGGCCGAGATAGGGGAGAGGAAATGTTTCTTGAAGTTGTCGGCCAGGGCCTATGTTGAAGATGCTACCCCGGCAATTACCAGGTATGAATGAGGAAAAACCGTGGAAAAACCTCAGTCAGGATGGTTGTCCGCTGGGATCCAACCCACTATCTCCAGAACTGTAAGCCAACACTCTGCTACTGAGCTACAGCAGCTCGGGAGAGAGAGGAAGCTCTTTGTCTCTGTCTTTCCCTTTCCTTCTTCGTTCTCTTCCGGAGAGAGAAAGAGGCCAGGATGAGGTAGGCAGAGTATTGGCCAGGGTCTTTCATATTTTACCATAACTAAAGCCAATTTAATTCAATTTATCTGAAACTCGAAAAATATATTTTATAGAGATAGTTGTGCAGTTGATTGTTATTGTTCTGGCCCAAAGTTAGTTGATAGGAACATTTTTAACGTCCTTTACTTAAAAAAAACATACATGTTTATTTCTCAAAAGGAAAATACATAATCTCGAAAAGGAGTTTCGTATTTTTTTACCTCGTTGCATGCTTAAAAGGCAAGAGAGGACATGTTTTTGTTCTTTCCTTTTAAGAGTTCAATGTTTATTACATATTGACTGATAACCACGTCACATAGCAAAGGGTAGTCATGGTTGGCGATGTAGACGGGGTTTGAAGAGACAAGCAGGTGTTGTCGCTTATTTGTTTTTCTTTTGTCACTCCTATATACGAGTATGTATTAGTAACAGGCTATTATAGGCCGGGTTTCAATGGCACTACACTTGCAATTCATGTATAACTCAGCAATTTCTTCTGTCTTTCTATGATTCTGTTTTCCAGCTCTCTCCTCAGAATACTCCAAAGTAAAGAGTAAACCATAAGACTTATCGTTTGCTAGCCGAAAAAAACAACAAAATACGTACGAATTAGGAAAGACTATGATGATGTGTCCATGCCCAAGACATCCTAATATCCGAAACTCGGATCCTGACATCCGGATCCGGATATTCGCGGTTTTGGATATCTAACATCTGGATCCGTTTAGTCATCCCTACTCTCCAATCAACACTAGAATGATTGTGACTGTGATTATTGTAATTATACGTCAAGTTTTAGAGCAGGTCTATGCTTGGGACCCTGTCTAGCCCGGTGACCCGAATTAGGTCTCGCCACCCGGAAGAGAAAGGTGAGATTTGATTATATCCTTGCGTTTGAGAGGTGACCAAGATCGGAGGTGTTACTTCCCAGAACACTAAAATTAAGAAAATGGAACTCATTGTTCTCAGACCGGGTTAATCGGGTCAAGTTTTAGACCGGATTTCCGGGTCACCAAAACTGACCTGATTTCAGCTCTGCCATGCTACTTGCTCTATATAAATCATTAGTATTATTTTTCTTCAGAATTTCAGACGAATTCAGTATTTAAATATTCCGATAATTTTAAGTATATTGATACTGTTCTATATTTAATCAGCAAGCCAGGAAACATCGGCTCGACGTCGGCATTTGGTCGGTGAAGGTCGGCCGACTAGCGAGCCAACTTCAGAAGACGGGTCTCGGGCGTGGTTACGCCTCTATGCCGACCCCGAAAGTGGCCCGAAAGATGGCCGGACGAAACCGACAAGCGGCACGGAAAAACACCTGACGACCAATTACGACTTACGGATCGCGCCGACCATTCCCCGATTACTAGTTGATCGGTCCGCCGTTGGGGTCGGCATTTGCTTTGCTGGGCTGTAAAATGATAATTAGATATTTTGGTATTGTCGGTATATCGGTGTTTCTGGTATTTCAGTATTTTCGGTATTTCGTTATTATCAGGATTTTCGGTATATTGGTATTCTTTTTTTGTATTTTCGGTATATCGATATTTTGGTATGGGTAATGCCGAATTTTCGGTATTTTAAAATACCGATACCGATTTCGATATATCGATATTTTACAGCCCTAATATATATATACAGGGTGTCCATAAACTCCGTTGCCACCCTGTGTATCTTCGAAACGACTGCGAATATGAGCAAACGCATAAACCCTTCCTTCATTATTTGGAGGGACTTGAATTTTCAGCTACAAAAGTTTTAACCCAGACCCCCCAAATTGGGGTACGGAGGTCAACTTGAAAATTTCAAATGGCAAAGTAGTCGAGTAATATATCGTTTGAAGGGTCTCGACAAAAGAAATATTTTGCCGAAAGTTTCAAGTCGCTATGTTGACCCCATCAAAATGACGGCGGTCGCATTTCGTGTTCATAAAGTCCGTTGCCACCCCGTGTATCTTAAAAATGATTAGGAATATGAAAAAACACAAAAACACGTCCTTCATTATTTTAAGGGGCTAACATTTTGCGCTTCAAAAGTTTCACCCCAGACTCACCGAAATTGGGGTAAGGGAGATCAACTTGAAAATTTCAAATGGCAAAGGGGGTCGAGTAATATATCGTTTGAAGGGTCTCGACAAAAGAAATATTTTGCCGAAAATTTCAAGTCGCTATGTTGACAGTAGTAGTAGGTACACTTGAAATCACTTTGTGAGGAATTGCACTACTTTCCCCATACCTGGCTGATAGCAAAATACGCTGTGTCGCCGTGTTTGTTTATAATGTATAAAAGGCTACGACACCTTTTTCATCCCCTTCGTGAAAGCTACAGCACCGTTTGTTCACCCCTATTTATAAAATAATACGGCACTTTTTTCATCCCCTATTTAACATAGCAGAAATTACCTAACGCTATTTTTAATTTTCATCGTGTGCAAATGCCTAAAAGTGAAGGTCGATTGAAACAGGGTCTATCCGACATTGACGAATATATCAAATCAAATAAGGGTATAGTTGTGATTAAAAATAGCGATACTCGCTGTCTCGACCATGCGCTAGTAGTGGCTGTGGGGTTGATCAATAATAAAAAATAATAATAAAGAACGACAGACATAATAAAAAAAATATGAACCCGGAAGTTAATAAATTATGTGGTAAAGCCGGGGAACACTGGCGGTACAATTAGATATTCACAAATTTCAAAGTGTGATAACTAATTATAAAATAACTGTATGTGGATTTGTCGGGCCTGTTAATTCTATATGAAGGAGTTGGTGGTGGTGACTCCCCCACTAATTTACCATTAATAAACAATCATTATAATGCAACTACAAGCTTAACGGCAGCTTTTCATGCGGCTGTTATTACGAGAAATGCCATAGTAAATATCAAAACTCATACCAAAACGATTTTAAATGCTAGGCAGTTTGTTTACTTTGTGGGAGTAAGCCTCCGTGTGTTGATGTGAAATCCTTAATAAAATGTAGTGACTGTAATCGATCATTTTATGGTAGTGTGTGTTTCAATAATCATAAGGGTATGATATGTAAAACTAGGAAACAGTTTCATTTATGTTTAAAGGTGTATACATTAACAAAGGTTCGTAACCCTCATATATGCGGATAAATATACTGTGTAAACTGCCGTAGTATGATGTCCCACAACAATTTATGTTTCATGCCGTCGAAAAAAGCGCATGATCTGGAAACTATAGTCAGAAAAAAGCTATGATTGTATTTCACGATATTGAGAGTCGCCAGGATGAAACAGTGGATGGGGTAAATAATGTGTATGGACACGCACCCAAACTATTAACAGCACAACATCTATGTTATAAATGTATTGGTATAAATAATATAAATTTATGTTGTTCTGTGTGTGGTGTAAGAGAACACGTCTTCAAGGGTGAAGATTGTGTTCTACAGTTTTTAAACTGTCTTGCTCAGAAGCGATCTTCTATCAATAATATTACTTGTGTTGGGTAGAACGCCCGAGGGTACGATGCCCATTTTATTTTAAGAAGTATGATAAATAATAAACGGTGGTCCCCCGATATTATTATGAGATGTTGTCAGCTTCTAAGCATTCAATAAAAAAAATACGTTTTATCGATTCACTTAACTTCTTGCCTGCGGCATTGGCCAAATATCCCCAAGCGTTTGATCTTCCCTCAACTAAGGGTTAATTCCTGCATTTTTTTAAGGCCGCAGGTAATCAGAATTATTCCGGTCCGCTGCCTGCCAAGACATTCTATGAGGTAGATAATATGCATAAAGAACAACGTGATAAGTTAATGGAGTGGTATAAAAATTTGGGGGAGAATTATACGTTTGATTTCCAGGAGGAATTAATTAAATACTGTCGGCAAGATATAAATATATTAGGAATGGCTTTTTTACGTTTTATGCAACAGTTTGAAGTTGAGACAAATATAAATCCCCTCCTGGAAGCAATTAGTATAGCCAGCGCTTGCAATTTAGTGTTTAGGCGTAATTATTTGAGACCAGAGACTATTAGTATTATACCGAGAAAAGGTTATCGATGGAGTGATGTCCAGTCTGTCGAAGTGATACAATGGCTTGTGTGGGAAGAAAATGAAAGGGGGATAAAAATTGAGCACGCGGCTAATGGAAAAGAAAATGTAGTGCGAGGTAATTTCAAAGTGGATGGCTATTTGAATGATACGGAGAACGGAAAAGAGCATGTTTGGGAGTATGATGGCTGTTTTAAAGACAGTTGTCGCATGTGTTATCGAACCGGACGGGATAAACCGCTCCACAATAACCCTTTCTCTACTATGGATATAAAATATGAAAATACAGTTGCTAAAGTGAAAAGATTAGAAGATAGAGGTTTCATCCTGGACGGAATGTTGGGGGGGGGGGTCAATGGAAAACACAAATGAAAAGTAATGAAAATATCTCGAGGTATGTTAAAATCCACCCCAGATGCAGAAAAGAACCAATAACACTGCGTGATGCTCTGTATGGGGGGCAGACAAACGCAGTGAAATCATAATGTGAAAAAAGGGAGAAAATTAGATATTTGGGCGTATGTTCCCGGTACCCTTTCTGTAATAAGGTCCAAAAGTATTCAGTGGGGCATCCTACACATATTTATGTATGAAAAAAGTGTCCGCCCCTCAACCAGACTGAGGGAATAGTAAAATGTACTATTCTTCCTCCAACCGATTTGTATCACCGTGTGTTACCATATCGGTCTGGGGGCAAGTTACAATTTCCTCTGTGCAGAGCATGCGCGGATTTGTTAAATCAGTGTGATTGTACACATAGCGATAAGGAGCTTGCCATTACCGCTACTTGGGTAGTGGATGAGGTTCGCAAGACGATTGAAAAAGGATAGAAGTTAATATAAATACATGAGGCGTGGCATTTTAAGGATGAACAATATAATCCTGTTAAGAAAGAAGGTTTTCTGTTTACAGAGTATATTAATAAGTTTCTATAAACGAAAGCAGAGTCTAGCGTCTGGCCTGCGTGGTGCCCGACTGATTAAAGGAAACAGGAATTTATAAGCAGCTATTATAATAAAGAAGAAATTAAGTTGGATCCGGACAAAATATGTGTAAGTAAAGTCCTAAGAGTTTAGTTAAATTAGCACTAACTAGTTTTGGGGGTAAATTCGACCAGAAAGAAAATTATATTCAAACATCAATATTAACTGACCCTGGTGAATATTTTAACAAGTTAGCCGATCCAAATTTTGAGGTTCACGAATATATTCTAATTAACGAGGACACGTTAATTTTAAATTGGCAGTATCTCAAAAGTGCGAGTGTACCACTCACCAATACAAATGTGATAATAGCTGCTTATACTACTGGCCCCGTTCGTCCGGAGCTCTATAATTATTTGGATAATTTAGGTAAATACGTTTTATACTATGATACGGATAGTATAATTTATCTGGAGACTCCAGACGGGTCAAAGTTAGAAACAGGTGATATGCTTGGTGAACTTACTAACGAGTTACAAGCATACGGTGTTGAGGCGTTTATAGATCACAAAAGTCTTCCGTCAGATCCGGTTGGTTGCCATGGTAACCCACCATGTTTAAGTCTAAACAACGGTGAACAGTGGTTGGTTTATGTAGTTTCTTCGATAATGATGCATGGGTATTGTACTTCGTACCAGATTGCAAACATTAATGAGAGAGAGACGTGTCATTTTTTCATGTTTCCAAAGGATGAGAACCAGAAAAAGAAATGGAAGAAGGCAATTAGGTAAGTAAACACATTTTATGCAGTGTTATTGAACGTAATTTTCAATGCGTTGATATAATTACGAGGATAGTTAATCGAAGTTTGCAGAGCTCGCGATTAAATGAAAAGGAGAAATTATAAGAAGCGTAAACTGAAGTTGCTCATTCGGGCATTATTCCGAAGTTGGTCGTCCGCCTGATTTTCATCTAAAACCCTAATGAAAGCTACGACAATTTAAAATTTACCAATTTTTACGTTCAGTTCCCTGATTTTATGTTTCGTTCGGATAAGGCGCGGGGTGGAGATTTTATATTTATTATTAATAATAGCTTTCTTGGGTTTTCGTACGCCTATACGCCCTTGTACTGTTATAGTTAAACGTCGCCACAAAATGGAAAATTTACGGGACAAATTGACTTTGTGGGTAAGTAAAGGAGGGTGTCTTATGTAAGATTTGCGTGGTGTGGTTTGTCTAATGTGCCTAATTCATTTAAATAACGAAAGTTTCTTACCCGCTTTCGGCCATTATAAGCAAGAGATAGACGATATGAAAACTTATTACAGCGCCATGAGTAGCAGTAATCCATCGAACAGTGAGTAATTGATTGTGTCAACTGTGTAAAATTTCAAAATGTTTAAACGATGGTCTAGTGGTAAGCGTTGCTGAATACGGATTGAGGGGTCCGGAGTTCGTTCGATTCTCGGCGCTACCAAGGATTCTATGCAAGGTGTGTGGGTGTGGAACGGTGCCCACACTGCATCGTGATGCAATTGGGGAGCTGCTATGAATATAATATAGTGGCGATCACAGTGTTAGCTTCGGCTCTCCTCTCCCAACCTGTTTGGTCAGTGTGGGAGCAGTAGTGGAGAGAGCCTCATCCACTACTGGATTGAATATGGCTGTTATATATATATAAATAAAGTACCTAACCTGACTTTTCTAACCTAACCTAACCCACTGTAGATGTACTAAAGTAAATAAAGGCGTAAGTTGAAAATAAAGCAATCACCGTCTCGTAGCCAGCCTGAAACCGAAGGAACTGAGAAGGGGCTAAGTAAACTAAGTAAACTTTATTTTTATATGGGCCAGTTTAGTAACTTTGGACTTCGGCCCGTCACGATTTGCCTTTAGCTGTTAAGTGTTAAAATCCACACCCATGCCCCTGCCGGGACTCGAACCCGGGACCGTTGAGTCGATAGCCTACCGCCTCAGACCGCTCGACCACCCGGCCGGCAAGGGGCTAAATATATGACAATATTTATACATACAAACTATATGTACGTATATCAAGTATTCTTCTGAAGGGTGCGTGAATTCTTTTGAAGGGTGTAGATAACTGGTCTACCCCTATCGAAGACGAAAAATCCGTTTATCCTAAATAGCATAAACAATGTATGATTTCGAAAATAAAATGAGACAGGCAGGGCTTACTGAAGGAAGCACTAGGCCACTCTTTATCGGCAGCGAAGGTTTTCCGATTCCAGCACTTCTTATTGTCAGCATCTCGGCCGGGTGACAATAACATGAGTTCAAACGCTGAGTATTCTCCAGGCGCGTTTCAAGCAAAGAATGGTAAGTATAGTTGTTTAAAGTATCTAAGTATATTGAATGCACTTGCAAGTGTAAATGGGGGAAATCGTGAAAAGTATGCAAAAATGTGTGCATATGGCACGAAGTGCATATATTGCAAAATTAATGGAATTCAATGTAGCAGCCACGATGCGCCCATAAATTTAATTTTCGGAAGTGAAATAAAGGAGAATGGTGAAAATCTGAACAAAAAATGTCAAGTGGTTGTCTGGCGACGTAAAACTAAAACTGCACGATTTTCCCAAAAATTGTCTTTATAATCCGTACCTCGTATTGCGTTAGGCCGCAAAATTAATTATTGATTTCTGGGAACAGCAATTATTTTGCGCCGTATCGCACGTATTATGAATAATGTGATTGCACGTTTACGATCGAACTTTGAGACACGTGAGTAGGGCTATGTAAAACCATTAGAGATTCTATTCGTGAAATATGGCATACATTACCTACTTTAATTCGTTTCAGAAGCGAAAATAATCCATGCACTACTTATATTACACTACCCTTTTGCTTCGAACACGCACTGCTTTCGATTACCTGTTTACAAACACGGAATAAAAATCAACTACTCACCTCAATTTCATACATCTTAGTCTTCATACTAGCTTGCACTTTCCCTCGAATGATCATCAAATCTCCGTCATTTGTGAGGAGAACTACATGATTGGACTCCACAGCATTTTCTCCTCTTTCAATTAGTTTCAGTTCGTCACCGAAAAAATCAACTATTCGAAAAAATTTAACAGTCATTACTTCCACAACTTACTGTCTACGTTCCTACCATCAAACATACTTGACTGTTCACTGTTGTTTAGACTTGACTCCCGCCGCTGCTATGGCAACCAACAGGATATGGCGTCAAGCCTTTAGTTCTCCATTAGTGAGTTCTGTTCCGGAGGCCCAAAGAACTATGGATTTGAAGTATACAACCCCGATAATGGGCAAAATTCTCATGTGTGTAAAGTTCGAGTAATAACACTCAATTACGAAAATCCTAAAAAGAATAATTTCCAAAAAATAAAAGAGATGATACTTAACAACGCTCCACCTGTTCATGTGTTTAGCGAAAAAAAATACTCGCATGAAAGATCATAATATTGTTTCTAGGCCGGAAAAGAAAATTTATCAGTTTGTGTACACGAAAAGAAAAAGATGCGCTGATAATTATGATACGGTTCAATACGGTTTTAAGAGACACCGAATAGATTAAATAAGTTATTATGTTATTGTATCTATTTTTCCATGTATAGAGAAGAAGAAATAATGGATAATCAAATTTTAAATCATTATTATATTAATGAAATTAAAATATGTGTCGGTCTTGCATACGATGATAATACGGGAACATTTTCTCTAGTTATTAGTTTAGATAATTACTACGATCCTATACGCTATTCTCTCAAAGAATGGTATAATTATCTGTCATATTTTCTGTATATGAAATCTATTTTAATTCGATTACAGCAACTTCACTGCCCACAAAATTTTCTCTTAGCGTTAATTATGAGCTATCATTATCGAATAATTTTAAGAGTATTCGCCAGTGTATTATCCGTTCATCAGATTATGACAATAACGGCCAGGTAAATTTAAGTCTTTATACGTGGAGTAAACTTCATCTCTACATGCCACGTATTCAACAGGCAAGATTTACGTGTTCACAGCTATGGGAAGACGCAACAAAATATGCTCAAAAGTGTTTGGAA
>JAGDQP010049709.1:0-14429 GCA_022664845.1 Lepisma saccharinum | reverse complement strand
CAGTGAATCGGGCCAATTTAAAAGTGTTATTAAGAAGAAACGATGAAATTAATTGTATATATATATATATAATAGAGAAAGATTCAAACAATGATATAATCTTCAGTGCACAGTTCGGGTATTCGGAATGAAAAATTTTGTATCGAAATTCCAAAATATCACATTCCGAAATGCAAAGTGTTCAGAATTTCATAATTGATTTCAGACTATCGCACCCCTCAGCCCCACCCCACCCCAGTCAGGGTGTTGCAAAATAACACCGACAAAATCACCTCACTTCATGAAAATAAGAAAAAATGTATAGACCGTCAAGTAGTGGTGTTCGGAATTCCGGAATGAAAGCCAGCATTTACAAACTCAGAATTTCGAAATTCCGGTTTCCGGAATGTCGGATTAAATTTTATTTGTGGACTTTAGGTATCTAAGGCTCAGGCCGGCGTTGTGTCGGAAATCAGAATTCATAAAGTAGGAATTCCGGAATTGACTTCTTACTTTCGAACATCTACCATTGAGGGTACACAATCGCTTCGTTTCAGCGCTATAAGTTGTCGAAAGCGAGGGAGAATGAACTTTAAAGCTTGCAATTTCCAATAGAGTATCACGCTACCCGTCAATTTGCATCTCTAAAGAAGATAAAGAAAATGGATAGGGAATTTTCCCTGAGAGAAGCTGTTTCTACTGTAGCAGGTTTTTTTATTTTTTTTAGAGAAAAATATAATTTATTAATGATGTTTACAATAATCTTGAGTGTGGACGCCTTCTCACGGCTTGAAGAACTTGAACAACCGAATCCCAGGTATAATATAATTCTAATCTACATCGTTCTGGTTTAACCAATTATTACGTATGTATTTTATCAAGTGAAGAGTGTTAAATACAAGAAAAATATCTTCATCCAGGTCATACGGGTTTTAAAGCTGGAACTTAATGACCCGTTGCATAGTTCTTGAAATATATTTTTTTAACTTTATTTTTATTTATGAATTGATTTTAAGTCCTTTAGGCAACTTAGGATTAGGCTGGGATAGAGTGTCGGAGAGGATGTTGTAAGGTAAATTTCAAGGTCCGTTTTCATAGGTACCATCCCAGCATTTGCCTGGTGTGACTGAGGAAAACCTTGTTGATTTTATTATTGATAGATGTGAGATTAATGACGTGAAACCCACTGTTAGTTAAAGTTTCTATTACAGCTACTGTTTGTTCATAAATTGTTTTGGCATTAAATTTTTACAGGGAAATGTGCAACTATATCCCTACTATTTGACAACAACGATAACTATATAGTGAGTGCTGTAGTTGCTCCTTCCATTTTGTCAGAAAATACCTGAACACTAACTGCCTTTATAAGTTACACTAGGTTTCCCTATATTGTGTCCAAAAGTAGATTTTAGTATTTTTTATGTTCTTGGAGCGAGATAATTTTCTCACTTATGAACTTAATATGAGTATCTGACAAGGTTTCTGTTCTTCAACATTCGAAGATCAATTACCTGGAAAGTTGAGTCAGCGGAATTTCTTATACGCATATATGCTACTGCATTATTTTTAAAAAATAGAGTAAACCCAATTTAATGTGTTAGAAGTGTACTTCAGACCTTCTTGAAAAGATAAATTAACCTGTTCTTTCAAAGAAAACTTATTATGCAACTGATAGTTCTAATACATATCGTTGGAATATTGCTCTAATAACAGATGCTTGAACAAATTTATCCTCAATATTAAGTGTTACTATGCTACGCTCAAGAGCTTTTAAAGGACTAATTAAGAATTCAAATTTTGACCACCTATTTAAACCAATTATTTTCCTAGAAACAATGTAAATCTGTTATTTCGAACAATAATAAAATTGTTGTACCATTATGACTCACGGATTCCGAAGAAATTAATGAAATGACGTGAATTTCAGAACATAACACAACTCTCAATGAACTGACACTACAATAAAAGGTTACAGTCACAGACCCTTTTTCTTCTTTAGTTAAAGCGACAACCACGAGCCAAGCTTGCCTACGTCACACGAGGGTTTATGGCTTTATATCCAGGCCTGTTAGAGTATCCCGGGGGCCTCGGATCGGCCCTAGCGAAGAAACCATTGATGACCTACTTTCAAACAGTGCATACATATACAAGAAACGATATAGAGTAGAGCCTTCTCATGCACCACCACCACTCCCCATTAGATGTGAAAAGTGCCAACAATATAATACATATCACACTTCAAAACGTCAAAAAGGGCATCAAATGCGGTTACTACTCAGGTTCACACGATATAAAATCATGAACAAATATGAAACAGCCACCAAAATGTACTGCATGCGGCGACTCACATCCAATATTTCTCCCCATTCACTCCACTTCCCCTCCCTTGCTTCCCACGCAGGGACTGTTACAAAAATGGTCAAGGGAACTGAACGTTTTTCTCAACATGTGTTATACTGTCACGAGTCAACCACCACCACCCCTTCTTTCTCCCTCTTGTTCTCTCGCTACCTTTCCTCTTTTGTTTCTTTCTCCTGCCTTGTTATGTATGAAACAACCAACATGTAAAGTTGTAGGTTCCAAACCTTTTCCTTATCCACAATCACTTAACACCAACAGTGCCAATAAAATGTCAATTCCTGTAGAAACTAGTAGAAACGACTTTCACCATGAAGAAAGCATCAACAGACTGCCGGATAAAACAGCGTTGTCAAATTTAAACTCTTTAAAAATAGCGCACGCAAATGTTCGTTCGTTACCATCGAAAACGGACGATGTACAAACGACCATTATCGCACAACAGGTCCGACTTGTTTCATATTAATGATTATACAATAATTGACACGACAGAAACAGCAGAAAATGTGGAGGAATTCTTATTTTCGCTAGAGATGATCTTAAGGTCGAAGTGTGTATAAATGAGGTGATCAAATTGAATTTCTTAGCATTATTAGTAGGGTTACTGTTATATTACAGGGCTCCTGACGTTTGATATACAAAGTTATCGATATTAAATGAGGTGATCACTAACCTCTACCCACAAGTAAACCACATGTTAATTAATATTTTGTGATGCCAATTGCAATAAATTACGACCTCATCTTCCTAAAACAGCCTTACTAAATAACATACTTGAAACTTATAATCTATTTCAGATAGTGAGAGAACCAACTCGGGTTACTGACGAAAAGGAGTCACTCACTTCTCGACCTAACTGTTACAGATAATTTGGATATTATCAACAATTGTGGAGTAAATGCTCCAATAGGCAAGTCCGATCACTGTCTTGTGTATGTATGTTTAAATATACTCGTAGCAGAAGAGAATGACAATAAAATTTATAGCTTACCGGAATTCTCTGCATTTGACGAAAATAAATTCTACCAAAGTGCACAGAGTATCAATTGGAATACAATCGAAAATTTCAATACGTTGCATAAGAAAGTTGATTTTCTGCAGAATCCACTAAACCAACACCTTTGACAAACACGCGCCTACTCATACAGCCAAAAGAACCAAAGAACGATTACCCTTCATTTCGAGAAATACGAAGTTGCTAATGAAATTGAGAGACGGAGCTATTATGGAATATAAACGAACCAAATCACACTACACCGGGACGAATATAAGCGACTGCATAATTTTACTATATCTGTGTTCAGGCAGGAGAAAATATTATATTTTTCTCATTATATTAACAATATCACAAATCCTAAATGCGCATGGAATATATTGCGGGAACTTCGTCTCGGTAAAAGTAAAGCAGCATACGCACTCCCCGATGCTTTACAAGACCCCAATGTAATCAATAATCATTTTCCTAGTGTATCCAACACTGTATCAATTGATAAGAACTCTTTTCGTGAAACAATAAATTATTTTAGTACCTATAGTAAGGATGACATGAATAATAGTTTAGCTCTAGAAATCGCTGAAGTACTGCAGGTAGTGAAGAATATTAAATTAAATGCTTTTGACGAAATCACAATTAAAATGTTAAAATTAGCTTTACCTTTTATCCTGTTACTTCTTACACACATTATAAATTGCTCTATCAGTAGGAGTTCCTTGTCCCCGTACATGGAAAGTGGCAAAAGTAATTTCACTACCAAAGAAGCAAAAGATCATCTCTCCCAATGACTTACGCCCACTCAGTATTCTCTGTATAATGGCCAAAGTACTGGAAAAAATCGTCCATAACCAATTGATTGCTTGCATCTCAAATAACGGTATTTCGCCACCCGTTCAATCAGGCTTTCGTAAAATGTACAGTACAACAACAGCTCTACTGCATGTAAGTGACGGGATTTTACGTGCCGTTAATAATTCAGAGATTGTAATTTTAACACTACTTGATCTAACAAAAGCTTTCGATTTACTGCAACACGATACATTTTTAGCTAAGATGAAATACTATAACTTCACCGATTCTCCTATTAAATGGTTTAAAGTTTACCTATCCAGTAGGTAACTACAAGTGTGTTTAAAAAACGTGGCGGATACTAAGATATCTTCAACGGCAACATTCGAAGCTGGGGTAACTCAAGGCTCCATACTGGGTTCGTTACTGTTTTCCTTGTATCTAGCTGATAATGTGACCGTAATCAGACATTTAAAGTGCCATTTTTATGCAGACGACACTCAATTGTTGATTTCAGGCTCGTCCAGTCTAATTCAAAGTAAAGCTTTTAAATTATGACCTTCGAGCGATTGACAAATGGTAAACACAACGGCTTAGTAATTAATCCTAACAAGTGTAACTATACTGTAATTGGCACTAAAAATAATGTGAAAACTCTAACACCTCATAACTTAAACATAAATATTCTTAGTTTTAGCATATCATATTCTAAAGTAGTGACAAGTTGGACTCAATTTCGATGACACCCTCAATTGGAATGCTCACAGAACCAAAACCTGTACAAAAGGTTTGTACATAATTAGATATCTGTATCAACTAAGGTATTACTTTAATGAGAGCTCCAAACTACATGTTGTGCTAACTCTTCTTCCGCCACACTTCGATTATTGCGATGCACTTTATGGTCCGCTCTTATCAGTCAATAATATGCGCACGACTGAAAGTGTGCAGAACGTAGCTATTCGGTTTGTATATGGGTGAGATAAATCTGAACGTGTACTATATTATCTAAACAATGCGAATCTGTTAAACATATCTAGAAGATGACAATACTTACAACCCTGCTGTTTGCTTCATTATAAAGAACAAGTCGCCTGATTATCTATTTAATAAACTATTTACTCGGTCATCTTATCATTCTTATTTAACAGAAATTCTAATTCATTAAATGTTCCCCGTTACCGTTTATCCAAAACTATGGGTGCTTTCTCTGTTTCTGCTGCTAGAGCGTGGGACTCGTTGTCCAAAGAAGTAGCTCAATGTAATACCGTCAATAAATTTAAATCAAAATTGACGAAGTATTTGCTCCAGAAGCAACCATTAACAAACAGTACTTATTACTCTGGTTGAAATGGCACGAAACCTCTCTATTTAATAATATCCTTCATTTTCCTTTTCTTTTATGTAATATCGAGTATAATTATAAGTATTTTTTTATGATCTGGGTAGTTGTATAATACAACAATATGTTGCACAACCGTAAAAGGGGGCTGTATAATATGCTTGGGCTTTTTCTGTCATTTTTTAATATTAAAGTTTGTGTAATATAGAGTGTAATTAACTTCATAACTCTTTTAACTTCTACTACTTTGTCTCTATAGCACGTATTTTGTTTCCTTCGGTGTATTCTATACTTTTGTATTGTGTTGTATTCTATTTTTTTTCTTGTACTGGTTATTTTCTGTTGTTTTTTAAGTTTGTGTAATTAACTACATAATTATATTATGAACTTTAACTACTTTGTCTGTATACTACGTATTTTCTTTCTTGATGTATTATATAATTTTGTATTGTACTTTATATTTATTTGTAACTGTATTGTATTCTTTTTTTAATTTTGTGGGTTAAGTGGGAGAGCAGCGTATTTTGAACTTTACCCTACAATAAAGGTTCTCCATTCATTTCAATTCAGTTCAGTATTTGGTTGAATTGCAAAGCTCGACCAGCATCAGAACTTAACAAGCGTGAATTCATAGTTCCCGTTCGCACTACTGAAACGAAACAACCAGAAACTACCGCAGTTACTTCTGTATCAACCTATAAGTATTTCACAAGTCTAACTTTCATCTCTGTAGCCATACAGAACATATATCCATTCCAGCGTCCATTCATTTTACAACAGATACACAGTTACAATATGTTCCACTTTTGATAAATGTTTCCATTATTTTGTTCAACATCTGGATTTTAAATGTCATATTTTAATGTCATAAGTGAGAAAGCTATAGAAGTTTTTAACAAATAATAAATCTGTGATCCGGCTCGGACCTCCCCTACCACCCCTTCCCTGTATTCAACTATTAATACAATAAAATGATTTATACGCGTATACGAATTGTATCGTTTACTTTTGTTTTTCCTAGTCTTTCTGTATAGAGTTCTTTGTTTTTGCATGTCTCCAGGTAAAGTATTTCTAAAAAACTTAAGAACCCAGGGAAAAAATCATAAACATTATTTCAAGTGAAACGATTTTCTAACAGAATGGAAAAATAGAAATAAATAATTTAATTTTGTAAATAAGTAAATAAAATAAAATGATTAAAAGTGTAATTTCTTTCAATTTCAAATCAGTTGTAAATAGGATATACATAGATTTTGAACGTTCCATTTAAAACGTTTTACATATCAAGCGTACAGGAAAAGCAGGGAGGAAGGGGAACGTTAAAAGAAATCAGTTTGCACTCGTAACAAGCACTACAAAGTGATGGATAACCACTACTTTCAATCCAAATGCTAAAAAAACCTCACGAAGTTATAGCAATTTTAAAAATATCGAATAAATGGAAGTAAATGGGAGAGTTGTACTTTAAAATGTATTTTACGAGAAATCACCTTTCATGCACCTTCCCTCTTCTTTCTCTCTACGCTTAATATTTTATTTTTTGCATGTTTCTATTTCCGTTGTGGAACAATAGGTGAAACCTACAAGTAAAAACATATACTTGAGTGAGGAAAGAGGGGTTAGTTTTCCACAATTATGTTGCTTCAACGGATGTGCGTACGCCTGCAAAATTTTAGATTTATTGTAGTACTGGAAGTAGATTAGAACTGAAGCGAGTGATTTTTTTTAACTCTAGGGGATGTAGATTGAGTTGGAGATGAGAAGTGAATTTTCGAAAATTTTGTATTTTCATCGGAACTACGTTCGCTTGCTAACAAGGAAGGGTAACGGTTCTCAAACACACAAATTCTATTCATACCTAATACATCGCAAGCAACATAACGAGATATGTAGATTACCAAAATTTAAGATGCCATGGTCCAGGGGGAGGAGAGCTAGGGGCTCCGGAACTTCGAATGTCACAAAAATGTATGTAAAGGCAGTAGTGAGGTTGTAATGGAATATCTTGAAAACGGGAAAAGTAATCAAAATAACACATGCACAACATATAACTGACCACAAGTAGTAACACAAACCATAAGCAGTGTTGTCATCTAGGAAGCAGTGTTGCCAACGCAGAACAAAGTTACAATTTTTTAAATAGCATTATACATCATATTAATGCACAGAGGAAAAGAACTGGCAATAGAAAAGAAAATAGTAGAAGTTGGTTCACAGAGTTGCAAACTATGGAATATATAAGTATTGAAAGTTGTGTTAGAAAATATATGTGGAGACACAGGCCAATATGCTGGTATCTGGAATAACAGTAAAAACGCTAATCAGGACGTATGCTACCAATCGTTGGGGAATAGTCAAAGCATTGTCACCACTGAATGGAACCACGTGTCCAGTAAGATATCTTTAAAAGGCACTTGTAATAAACAAAAAACATTGTGAAGGCTGTTACCATAGTGTTGCAATCTTCGTGTTGGTGTGATATATCTTCCATAGTTTGCAACACTGTGCAACCAACTTCTACTATTTTCTTTTCTATTGCCAGTACTTTTCCACTCTGCATTAATTGGTATATAATGCTACTTAAAATATTGTAACTTTGTTCTGCGTTGGTAACACTGCTTATGGTTTGTGTTACTACTTGTGGTCAGTTATATGTTGTGCAAGTTTTATTTGATTTTGAATTTGTGAAATTAAGAAAACAAGGTTAAAAAGGATATATCTTTAGCTTACCAGGATTTCTTAACTGATACGGAAAATAGCATTCTAAATGCCCCAAGTAATTTTTGGGAATTTATCAAGAAAAAAAACACATGACATCTTTCACCTTCAAATATGACATACAATGGACAAATAATCTACCATAATAATGAGATTGCCAATTGGTTTGCAGCCCACTTTCAATCAGTATATCATAAAACGTCTGCAAAATATGAAATAAAGGATGTAGTCAACAAATGTGATTCAATAGATTCATTTGATCTGTTGAATGTAACTTTAAGAGAAATAGATGATGCCATAAAGAAATTGAAACCAAAAAAATATTTCGGATCAGATCACGTACCTCCTTATCTCGTCAAAGGCTGCGGAGACATTTTTAAACTTCCGCTGCAATTTATCTTTAACTTATCAATTAAAACTGCAACATTTCCGGATAAATGGAAGGAAGCTGCTGTGTGCACAATTCCAAAATCTAATTCTAAAAATGAAGTAAGCAACTATAGACCTATCTCAATACTATCATCTTTGCTAAAGTGTTTGAAAGTCTCATTTACAATAGGATAATTAATCATGTGCGAAGTGCAATATCGCCATTTCAGCATGGTTTTCTGACTAAAAGGTCAACTGAATCAAATCTGGCTGTAATTACTGACTACATAGCATCAGGTTTAGACAAAGCTGCACAAATTGATGTTATCTACATTGACCTGGCCAAAGCATTTGATACCGTAAATCATGATATCATGTTAAGTAAGCTCAGTTACTTTAATTTTACTGAACTCTCGCTAACTTTCATTGCCTCATACTTAAAAAATCGTAAACAATCTGTTATTTACAAAGAGTTTATTTCAAAACAATATGAAGTTCGATCAGGTGTTTTCCAAGGCTCAAATTTAGGACCTCTTCTATTTCTTATATTCATTAATGACTTACCACATTGTATTATGAACTCTGAAAAACTGCTATTTGCTGATGACCTAAAATTATATTTGGAAATATCCTCCATTGAAGACTGTGATAAACTTCAGTGTGACTTAATCAATGTTGCTAAGTGGTGTGAAAAAACAATCTTGTTATAAGTGTTAATAAATGCAAGATTGTCTCTTTCACAAAGCTTAAAAATAAGTATAACTACACATACGCAATTAACGGTGTTCATATAAACAGTGAAAGTTCAGTAAAAGATCTGGGTGTAATCTTTGATTCTCATCTAACATTTAATACGCATATTGTGACCATGAGAAATGAAGCCTACAGGAACTTAGGATTAATTGTCAGATTAGGAAAGGATTTTAATAATCCGCAGGTTCTTAAATTACTGTATTTTAATTATGTCAGATCTAAATTGGAATACGCATCTGTAATATGGAATCCACAATGCAGTGAATATTCTAGGACCATTGAGGTAATTCAATCAATTTTTCTTTAGATTTTTAGCGTACAAACAAACAGGTTTTTATCTAAAATTTGATTCATCGTCGCTACTGGCAGTCAACTTTGATCCTCTGACCTTGGAGAAAAGAAGAATTATTAATGATATTGTATTTCTTTCTAAAATATTTAATAATGAAGTTGATTGTACAGACTTAACCGCAGCTATTGGCATAAAACTTCCCTCGCTTAGAACTCGTAAGCGAAACAATGAGTTTTTCTTCTGTCACAAGGCCAGAACAAATTATACGTTAAAGTATCCCATATGGCGAACTTGTACTGCTTATAATAAGTATTTGGAAACAGATAACGAAATAGATATCACCAATAGGGCAAAAACAGTTATACGCTGTAGACTGATTCAATATATGTCAATATACTAACTGAAACTTTATTTTGTGGTAACTGTTAATGTTTTGTTCTGCTTTATGGAACGAAGAAATTATTAAGTACACATTATTATTATGTTAATTTTATCTTGGGAAAATTAGGTTGATGACTTTGTCTGTGTGATTGGGTTTCTACATTTTTTTCTCTCTATCTTGCGGCAACTATTATGATGACTGTTTTGTTCTATGTGATTGGGTTTGCAAAGTTTTTTTCTTTTTGTTATGTGTACAACTTGAATTATTTCATTATGCAATGGAAGACTTTAATTAGGCATTAGTATGTTGTTTTCCAAATAAATAAATAAATTCCTTTTTCCGTTTTCAAGATATTCCATTACAACCTCACTACTGCCTTTATATACATTGTTGTGATATTCGAAGTTCCGGAGCCCCTTGGAGCATGGCACCTTAAATTTTGGTAATCTACATATCTCGTTATGTTGCTTGCGATATATTAGGTGTGAATATGACTTGAGTGTGTGAGATATGTACAACATATGAGAGACAATGAGTTCAATATATGAGATACAACCCTTCCTTGTAAGTTTCAAGTCAATTGGATAAGTGAAACTAGGTTGAATTCGAGCTAATAGATTTGAACGAACCGAACTGACAGAAATGGGGAATTTTTATGAAATCATCAAATGAGTGGGGGTGGGGAGTTAGTTTTAGAAATTTTACAATCTGGTCAGAGGTACGTAAGCACACAATGTTTCAAGTTGTTTGAAGTGGGTTGAAATTGAGTTACAAGATTTGAAACAACAAACTCACAGAATTGTCAAGTTAAATAAAATCATTTGAAAATGCAATTATTTCACCAATAAATAAAAGGCCTATACAGATTGCCAACATCTTTCATTTTTCAGTTAAATATCCTGAATAACACTTCAATGATCTTTTTAAAAAAATCCGGAAACACTGTCTCAAAGTGGTATCGAAGGTTACCCGCATTTTGTAACTTAATTTTGAAAATGCATATGTATGAAAGTTTCCTTTTTCATTTATAATGATTACAGAACCATGAAGTAATACTCTTAGTGCTATTTTCTTGCGGTAACGAATGTTACAGTGATGCAATGGATCATGAGTGTTTCAAAGTTGCTAACGAATGTTCCTGTACTTGCAACCAGCGACTTAGTGACGGAAATTTAGTTTATGGGAAACTTTTAAATAGTTATCTTGATAAATTTATCAATTATGATGCTATTCTTAGAGAAACAAAATCTGTTTCCTATATATATATAAAAGTATATATATAATTGCTAATTTAGGCGAATTTAATTTGTAGGTTGCCTGTGCTGTGACACATTTGACAGCTGTCTCAAAGCAGCTAGGCCTATTCTATAATTGGATTGCAAAGGCTTATTTCTATTAATAGATAATAATAAAATAAGTACAGGAATACCACATTCTCATTGAAAATTACCCCCTCAACTTATAGATGTAGTAACATGTAATATTCGTTACTGTCAGGTAACATTCGTCACTGTTTGCAAAAAAACAATACATATAGTATACAAAGAAAAATACAGGAATTGGAGGAACTTAATTATTTTCCATATTATGTTAAGAATATTTTAAATCAAGGAGTGAGATTTGTGGACAAAATTTAAATTTTATCCCAACATATAGAAAACTTAACTTTAAATAATGTCTTTGAATGTATTAGATTTGGTCTCCTCAACACTCAAGAAGGAAGCGAGCTTTATGAAGGATATTCAGAATGCTGTAACAGACCAGCTTATTAGCGGTGTCGGAAGAAAAGTAAGAGTAAAGTTTCCAATACCTATGTAAGGGATGTGAATTCAGTCACATTGGAGATCTTGCTATTAAAGTTTTTGTTCTTTTTTGTGAAAGTGTTTGTCTTGTTATTGCATTGGTATAATACGCGTATACATACTCTCACAAAATGTTTTTAAGTTTGTTAGTATTTTTAAACTTAACTTCAGATTCGTATTGATTGCACATACAATGAATGATAGCTCCACTACAACACCTAAGTGAATCACTACTGCTTGTAGATATTCATCTCATTCCGTCTTCAGTGTCTTTAGCTCAAGTACCGTAAATCATGACCACGATATATAGTGGTAAAAGAGTACTATTAAGAAGAAGGAAAGAAAAGTTATGTAAGTGATGCTAACTTTTCAAATGTCCTCTCAGAAGAAAGGGAATACAGATATACGAATTGATAAAACTATATATTTTCATAGGCTCATTTTAGATATCCTCCTTCAGAAAACAATTCCACCACTATCACAAATTATTAAAAGATTAGAAAATAATTTACATGTTTTTAGTTATCTTATTGCATTTTGGATTTAATCGTTTTCCCTTTCTTCTTTGTAAATGCTCGTAGCAGAGAAAGAGATAAGAAAGTATATGCTCATCTTCTTAAAGCTGAAATGTCCTTCCGTTACTCAGTGTTTTCATTCAAAAAACACACAGAAAGATTCTGATCACGTACCTAACAAGGAGGCGTTCTCTTTAAGGGTGATAGAGAGTGAGTATCTCCCCGGAGTCCACCCCCTAGGTCCTATTGAGGAATAATACAATCATCTTCAGTTACCTTGCCACCGTTTCGACCTCAACGGATTCAGCTGTCTCCTTTCGGTAGAATGAGAGTGGAAAGGAGAGAGTGAGAAAAAGAAAAAGATCATAAGGAGATAAGGATAACAGGGAGCAGAAAGAGAGAAAGCGAGATAGAATGAGAAAACGTGGGAGGAAGACAGGGAATCTCAGTGTCTGTATAGATTGAACCATATCCGACCATCAACGGGAGATTTCTTTTGGAAGGAGGAACGAAAACGATGACCAAAATTATAAAGCATAGAGGAAAAATGTACCTTCTGCTTTCCTATTAGATTTACAGGGTTGCCACTCTATCAAAATATTGCGAAACGTAGTCGAAATTTTATATCTTCTTCGTTCAGAAATTTAGTACGGCAGCAGAGAGCAAGGAAACTGCATTCAATGAAACAAGCATGGTCTTCTGGTATGCGGTAGGAGTTGCTGTCGTGATTAAATTTAGATATGCAGGCATTCGAAGTTTGATCCAGGAATCCGAGGAAGATGGTTGCCATTTACAAAATGACTGCTCGCAATACTACCATTTTTACATATCTTTTCAGGTAAATGTAACATTTATGGTCGTCCCCTAACGAAAGTTGTAGATTATCAAAATCCCTTTTTAACGAATCCAGAAACAACCTTATACATCAAACCGTTCTCATTTTATGGTTTTCGAAAGTATGAACATTTCCGAAAGTTTCATTGAATGCAGGCGTACTATTTGTGAAATTTGTTGTGCTTTACATATTTGTTACAAATTGAAACCAATTAAAAGTGTGCCTTCTCTTAATTATAATTTGATCATCAGACGTCAAATGGCAGCAAAGAAGTTCTAATGAGGAGGTAACGTGCAAAACCCCACAAGCCCAAAAGCTCACACCGCTCATGTGCAAAATTTGTTTTCGATTTATCTTTTCAAAAATTTCATGAAACAGGAATAGATTATAGTTCACTGGAAGATTTATGACTCAGTTTGCTTCAATTAACGCCACCCAGGTTAGAGTTACTCTAGAGAACATCAAAAATTGTTTTCTCTCACTTCTGAAAATTCCGCTTAGATGAACATGTAGGGTGTTTCATGGTTACCTTTTCATATTCGCTGTTGATATCGGCTAAGACAAGGACTCCAGGTTATCATTGAACTGGCAGCCATGCTTTTCTAAGTTGAGGAGGTGGTGATGATTAGAAATTTTTAGTGTCTCCAGCACTGAATAAACGGGACCGTGACAAATATGATTGATACGAATCACTTGCTAGGCACATTACTAAGTTTTATGAGCTGAATTGTGCATCAAAATTATCAATGTACAACGATGTAAAAATACGATTTGACCATTGGAGAAACTCTTATTAAGCATCACCAAATAGAGCATGTCATGTTGTTTGAGGGTAAACACAGTGTGCGAATAAGCGGGGGGGGGGGGAGGATGACCGTGATTTCCACCCTGATAAACTTATTTTTCGTCCCTGCTAGGGATAAATCCCCCCTAGAAGATGTTTCGGTCAAGATCAGATACAAAATCGGAACATTCTTATTTGGCCGAATTTAAAACTATTTTCGTGGAAGTGACACGGGTATTATGAACTTTTACTAGCAGCTAGACGATTCGTCGTCTTGTGCTACTGTGCAATAAGCAACTTCCTAACAGTTCGGATAAAGCTCTGCTTGCGTCATCGTTCCGTCAATAACATAGCATCCCACAATATTTGTTACACGTACTGCGAACACTGCACACCAAATTCACTACCCATCAATGAATAAGAGGGGATGGGCACTAAAAGATCATACATTAACACCAGTGTAGTCAAAACTTCTTGGAGTTTCTCAAGGTGTCTGTGAACTTATCTCATGCCTATA
>JAGDQP010049708.1:0-14429 GCA_022664845.1 Lepisma saccharinum | reverse complement strand
CATTAATACTAATGGGGTTATAGGGGGTGCCATATGGATTATTTGCCCGGGTGATATTTTCCCCTACCGCCGGCCCTGGGTTTCCGTGTGTTGAAGAAGGAGTCACTCTTGCCTACTTGCTCTTCGATAACTAAGGCATCTATCGCTTTTTGGAGCGACAGCTTTGTATTTGCCAGGATGCCAGACAGCGATTACGATTTCGTCACGAATCATATCGTCTAATGAAGACCCAAATTCACATTTGTTTGCTTGTTTTTAGCTTTATTGGATAATCTTGTGAAGACTGTAATTACGCCTGGAAAAGCGAACTGAACTTATAACTTTCTACGATTATTTTATATCGCTGTGTGAAATGTGCTTTTAATATGCTCTTAATGTCATCCAAAGACTGAGTCGTATGATCTGATGGTGCAAACATGTCTTTAAGTTGTGTGAACAAATCATGTCCAATGCTAGATAAAAAGAACATAACTCTCTTATCAGCCTTATTGTTGCAAGCTTCATAGTAAGTCTCGAATTGTGACATATAAACATCTATGTGCGTCTGTTCCTGAACGAAGTGTTCTAATGGTAAGTGAGAATACAACTCGACAAATCACTAGTTCCTGCGCAAGTTGATATGTGTTGATAGCGAGACTGAAAACAGCGAGCCGTAGTACTAAATATATCAAATAGGTAAATGGTAGACAATTACTAAAGTTTACTCCAACCAACACTAAACATCACTCAGTGATGTGTATTCTCGAACATAGTAACCAGGATGAACTAATGTCTTAGTCAATCATCAACTACAGAAATGTTTAATGATAACACGTTAAAAGTATATACACAGTAGGTTCGCCTCAAAATACACAACAAGACCTTCCACCACCATTTTACACATACACAAGCAAGAGATAGATGTCGTAATAGTAGCGAATGAAACATCAAAAAGCTCGCATATCTGAAACTACTTCGACATGTAAGATTGTCTTAACTTTCACTAGAAGGAAAGCTACAACAAACTTTTTTGACTAGCGAGACATGTCAAAACAAAAGAATAATTAAAATAGGAACATAAACAGTGAGCCAGATCCTGCTGAACATTATTACCTAAATAACTTTATACATCACTTTGTGTTTTGAGACGCCCGGCATTGTCTTTGTAGTCATGAATCACTGACCTCGTTAGCACAAATTTGTCGTAGGTAGGATAAATTGTTAATCGGCTATCTCGAAGAAACCGTTGCTAGAAACCCCGTAATGGAGCCAAACGCTTCCATCAGATATTCTAAAACATTTTTTTAAACTTGAACCTTGATGGCAATCTGTCTAAAAAAGTAAGAAAGAAAGAAAGATGGGCTTACATGTGTGTTATACGATTTTTTTCAGTGTTGTTCACATCCAATGTGTCAGGGTGGGTGTATCACACTTAAGATCAAGCAAGAACTCCTAGAGACGACAACATATTTAAGTGTTAGAATAATTATGATACACCATGCATAACTATTGATTTTAGTTTGCTGAGACATAGTCAACCCAACCAATGCAACATGATTATAGTGTTTATCAGCTCAAGGATGATTTCATATTTTATTCAAGTGGCTATTTTAAAGTTACTTAAAATAAAAGCATTTTCTTAAATAATAAAAAACGCATAAAAGGCAAATGTTAAAAATTAAAAATAACTTTCTTAAATATTACACCCTCTGCAAAAAATGCATTAAACAGTAAAAAATTGTTAGTACTCTTTTAACTAATACGGTTATTACAGAAAAATTTATATTCTTTGTAAGAACAAAATATATATTATAACTGAAAGCAAGTTTGAATACAAGTAAATTATAGTTTGTTAGTACTTAATCTATAATACATAATGTTTTCATAAGTCCTAGACTTATTGATAGTTTAGGAAAACTTTAAATCGTCAATGTCCATTCTCCGACGGTACCTAGAGGAGCAAGACATGCAATGGCTGAGGCTCTTATTGAAACTCTTCAAAAGACTGTAACATCTAATAACATCGAACATTGGACCGAACTTCTATTCATCCCTTACATCATTCATAGTACGCCTTCACAATCCGCAAAAATCTCTAATCTCACCACCTGGGTGAAACAGATAATTCAACCTTGGTCCAGTAGTTCTCATAACGATGTGGGGCATAGAAGCAAAAGCTGCAGTCTCATTTTTGGGGGAAACGGAGATTTTGATGGAATTATATACGTTAAAGTGTCTAATGAAGGTAAAGCCCTAATTCTTTGTGTATTTTGCAGCTTCTTGCGTAGGAACCACAGAGGAAAAGTACCCAAATACTATTATATTTACCACCATAAATTTTCTTTTGGATTTCCCGTAAAATTTTCCGGAGTAGATTTCAGCTTTTGCTCCTAAGCCCCACAATTAATCCAATGACTAGTATGTCAAACAAATACAAACGTAATAAAACTTTTAGTAAGTCATCCAACGATATCTTCATCAAGCATATTGAGAATAAACTTTCTGATGACGACATACACGGTGCTGTCAGACTTCTAAATTCTGAAGACACTTTCGCTCCATTAGACCCCAACCTTCTGAGAGCATTAAAAGAAAAACATCCTCCGCACCCTTATCCATTTGAATTTCCTAACATAATAGATCATAATATTGATGTTAACAAAGTTACGTCTAACGAGTTTCTTAAGGCGCTTAAATCATTCCCTTCTGGTTCAGCTGGAGGCATGCGCCCTTCAATCCTTAGAGACTTAATACTTTATAATATTGAAGGCCCTAAAGATCGCCTTACCAAGATTACTTGCGATTTTCTTTTTTATGATCTTATCAGGAAAAGTGCCCATAAAAATAAAACCATCTTTCTTAGGAGCTTCTCTTATAGCACTGAAAAAGAAATGTGGAGGCATTAGACGAATCGATATAGGGAACATATGGAGAAGACTTTCTTCTAAAATTATATGCGGAAGAAGTTAAAATCAGCTAATTCAGCACCATTCTCCACATCAACTTGGAGTAGGCACTCAACGTGGAGCAGACGCCGTTGCACATACTGTATGCATATATTATTCATACCCTCACCAGAAGCCTAAAGCCTTCCTTAAGATTGTCTTCAAAAATGCTTTCAATGAAACAGAAAGGTAAGCAATGCTCACAGTGTTATCAAGGATAATTTTCTATCCATCTACCCATACGTGTTACAGCTACTACCCAGCTATTTATTTTATGGTAAGGACATTACATTATCTCAAAGAGGAGTACAGCAGGAACACCCTTTAGGTCCTGCATTATTTGCAATAACTCTTCAACTAAATGTCAATAATATCAATATTGATTTGAATATATGGTACTTAGACGACGGAACCATAGCTGGAGACCCGAATACTACATTAAATACATTAAAGGATATCCATAAAAAGGCAATTTCAGTTGGTCTTGACCTTGATTTTTCTAAATGTGAGATTTTTCTAAATAGCTTCTTGGAAACATCAATAGAACAAACACACATACTTCTCACAATGTTCAACAAGTGGCTCCAGGCATTCAATTAATGTCTCCATCAAATATTTTACTTCTAGGAGCTGCCCTTTTCACTGAAGCAAGAAGATCTTTATTAATAGGGAAAATAGCCAGACTTGAGATATATGTTTCACGTCTTTCATCGAGCATTTTATATATTAAGAACTTCTTTTACCATACCAAGGTTATTATATTTTCTGCGTTGTTCGCCTTCTTAGAGAAAAGAAGATCTACTCGAACATTACGATAACACGATTGAATCTGGATTAGAATCCATCCTCAATTGTTTCCTTTCTGATCACACATAACCTCAGGCTTCTCTCCCAGTCAATTTTGGAGGATTAGGCATCCATCGAGGCTTAGATTTGGCTATTCCCGCCTTCTTGGCATCATTCTATGGTTCCCGATGCCTGATAGAATCACTTCTCCAAAATGATATTAGTTCTCATGGGGATTCTGAGTTTGAGGCTTGTTCTACAACTTCGTCATTATTAGTTAGTTCAGGTTTACCAAAACTCGATACTACTGTAGATCAAAGCAATTTACATTGGTTGAACCCATTATCAAATCACACCCCTTCTTTTTACTTCAGTCTGCAGATAGTTTAGAAGACAAAGCCAGACTAATTGACGCTTCTTCCTTCGAAGCAGGTGCTTGGCTCAAAGCTCTGCCTTCGCCCCATTTCGCCTCCACCTATGTAACGAATGTTTCCGAATAACACTTGCGATTGACCTGGGTGCAGATATATGTGAAAGTCACAAATTCCAGACATGTAAGAGTAAAGTAAATAAAAAAGGTTACATAGTCTTTCTTGTTTCAAAAGCTCAGGTAGACACCCACGCCACTCTAATATTAATGACCTTATAATAAGAGCACTAATCTCAGCTGGCATACTTGCTATAAGAGAACCAATTAGATGTAGTAGAACAGACGGTAAAAGACCAAATGGGATGACTCTGTTACCCTGGAAGAGAGGCAAACCGTTAATTTGGAACTTCACTTGCTCAGATACGTTCACTCCTTCCAACCTCCCTTTTTCCTCAATCCAGGCGGGAAACATCGCCAGTCGAAAAGAAACGGAAAAAAGGAGAAAATGCAGTAATCTTACAGAGAAGTACCATTTTGTAGCCATTGCTTTCGAATCCAGTGGTTCATGGGGAAAAGAAGGCCTCAACTTTATAAAGGAAATAGGTAAGCGTATAACACAATTATCTGATGATGATGGAGCAAGCACCTTCCTAATTCAAAGAATAAGCATGGCAGTTCAAAGAGGTAATGACTCAAAGGTAACGAACTGGATGAGATATTCCTACTGTAATTTTGATTTATTTGACGGAACGTTTGTCACTTTCCGTAATTATAAGTAGGTAACTGTTAACATGAAGCCTACCGTTGTAGCAGATTAAATGTTTCCTGAAGCAGGTGGACCATACATGGAATGGGATGGAAGAGGCAGAAGGTTCTGATGGCCTGTTAATGGATTTGGAGGCAAATGAGAAAGCAATTCGTGCCGACTTTTTCAATAATTTCGAAGATATATTTGATGATGACGATCTGCAGTGATTGTGATGATGGCTTTCCAAACTTGTGACAGCAATGTTTTCCATTTCTAACAATGGAATAGTAACATTTTGATTAAATAAAAATTTATGCATTAGAGAAAAATGAAATATCGGTATTTTGGAAAGTTATGGTATTGTTGATGCCTTGCTGGCCTTGAGTTATGAAGGTTCACATCGTGACTTGTAGCCACGACACAAGTACTCTCCTCAGAAAAGAGGAGAATTCAGAAGAAAAACCAACGATTTATTCAACACTTTAATGATTAATTTTATTGGTTTTCTCACGTGTTATTATTTTGATGGCTGATGAACAGAAATATTCATGTGTTCCGTATGTGGCTCGGGGTTCCCCTGTTGAGAAGACATGTTCTAGGTATATTAGAAGATAACATTTTTTTAGCCCCCATCACTGTTTGAAGTATCAGGTGAGAAGTCAGTGTTACCTTGAAATAAGCCTTATTTCACAGATTTAAAAGAAGAAACTAAAAATTTTGAACCTGCTTCTACTTCGTGCTAATAGAAGCAGCGTAGGAAAGTAAGGAAGTAAAACAATATTCTTTGAAAAAAAGAAAGAAACTTTGCTCTTGCATCTTGAATACTACCTCCGAGTATCCGGACAATGGCAACGATAACTTGGTCGGAAGGAGAGAACTATCAGGGAAGCCAACTTCTATAGAAAGCGAAAACGACACACAGAACATGTAATCTACCCAATCGTGCATAACTTTCTTCAAACATTTGTCTATCTTCCTTATGACCGACATTGTAAACGTGTGCTGACAAACCCGCCCACAAGGAGAAATTCGGAGTGTAAAGTGTTAGTGTCAGTGTGAAGAAGTGAATATGAGGAGCTTGTTGCTAAAAGAGCACACACATGTCCTTTGGCGAAAATTTTATAGGCGTAAAAACTTATTCCTCTGAGTGGAGGAGCTCAATAATTGTGCGACTGATCTAATGTCGTAACTAGTTAGTGCCACTAGTCAGAATATTAAGTATAGGCGAATATGGTGCGGTGCTCCGGTGTGATTGAATAATTAATTCAGAATTAATCACAAAAATCCTGATACGTTTGTACAAGATCAGTGTGTGAAGATTCGTTATTTAGCAGAGGAATGGAACACCTCATATGCCAGTGTACACAACAGTTTTACTTGAACAATTATTAACCTGATTGATGAGTTCATAAAATGTTGATAACTTAGCGCAAACGAGTAGTGATCAGCTATAGACTTTTTGATTCAATTTTAAGCTGAGAAGAAAATGTCCAAAGCCAGGTTTGTTACAATGGGTGAGTCGTAGGTCCGCAACTTTGATTCTAAGTCCAAAGGCCGCTATACTCAATGACAAAAAGACTGATAACTTTTCGCGGGTAAATTTACAAAAACTGCAGACCAACTTGTAGGCCTATATCTCAATTTAATTTCCACGAAATGTACGCTTGTTTGCTATTTCCAATCCTCAGTTCAATAATAATACTCTAAAGAAAGAAGTAAACAACTGTATTTGGATTTGTTCCACAAATGTGTTGTTGTTTCTGTTGAATAGAAAAAACTTACGAGTGTAGTAAAGTAAATCAAACAATATAAGAAAATAGTTACCAAAATAGTGATGAAATCTGGGACTTCTATTTTTTCATTTCTTTCTTAATGTATTTCTTCATATATTTCCTCCTCTGTAAACACGAAAACTTCGTTTCAAGACAGAAATGTGACTTTCGGTAGTTAATTTCACTTAAGAAGCAGTTCTAAAAGTTAAATAGTGTTCTAAACCCTCTTAGTTGTTTACAATCTTCGTCTTTATCCCACATCAAAAGTTCTGCTTCAGAAAACGGTTTATTTTGCTGACTCTTGAATCAATAGAGAAGTTTGTTGTTTTCGGAATGCCGCAACTTTGCAAAGCAACTCTCTCTGATGCACAGACGAGTCAATTTACTTAAATGTAACTTCTTGCTTTACGCTATACTTGAGTACACGAAAGCAATATTGTTTGTTTCAATGCCAAAACTCTAAGTTTTAATGTTTATATTTAACGCATGTGAAACTGTTTTCTATAAGTCCTTTGACAGTAATTTATTTGATAATCAGGTCTACCGGTTACAATTGGAAGGTTCTTTTTCTGTCTGTAGGAAGAGTAATCTGGTTTTAGTTTTTATTCTGTAATATTTTGCTACTCTACCGTACGCAAAAACGTCTTGTTTGAACCTGTGAATAAATGTCGAAAATAATGATAATAAACAATTTCATTCCTTCTTTTCCCTCATATAAATCGTATTGGACATATTTTAATTGTAACTATGCATTAATAAGTTAAACGTTCCCGTGTAAAGTTCTGGGAGTACATAAAACGTAAAAAATGAAAACTCTGCTATGCAAACATTGCTGTGGAAACATTGCTTTGCAACTTTTAAAACAAAAGTGATGTAATTCCATCTTCGTGATCCACGATAAGCATGTTGGATTCATTAAAGGCTAATTTGATGCTGATGAAACCCAGAAAGAAGACTTTAAGCAGTTTGATTATGATAAATTCTGGTACTTGTCAAAACGGTTACTACCATCATTGATTGGCAATGATTTTTGTGCGTAAGCTAATATTGCAATACGCTAATGTTGCTGATCATATTATTCCTCTACATGTGTACTTTCTATTCATATTAGATGACCTATAGTGTATACATAACTTCTATAATACAGCGAGCGGTACTCAATAATTCATAATATGGGTAATATATGAAAATAGTCGCTACTATCATGCAACAACTCTATTAATCCGAGTCTACTGCAACCAAAAGTAGACGTGACCAAATGTACATTCGCCAATACCGTGTATATTTAATTATAAGATTTAGCATCGTAAATATTCAATAATATCGTATAAAAATCAATATACAATTTATCCTCAAATAGCGGTTTGCAACACTCCGCTTAGACACCGATCTCTATGCGATTTAAACCCAAAAATTGTTTATGAGACTTCTTGACAAATTCACCTTGACGGTTCATTAGTAATATTAATTTTCAATTTATTGCGGAATAGGCACCAGCTGATAGATTTATTTAATCTGGTTTCTGCTAATGACATTTCAGTTACATTTTTCTATGTCGAATTTTCATCACAGATTTTACTAATATGCCTTACAGTTCATGAACAAATTCACTTACCGATGGCAATCAACTCAAAGACTGTTCATATAGTAGAGTGGTACAATTTCGATAATTTCAAAATGAATTTAATATTTCTATAACGGAAATTGCAACAGCACCAACTTTTTCCCTCTAATTTATTGCTTACATATTAGTGAATGCATCACCATAACATTACACACCTGCAAATATGTTTCTCGACAGGACAAGGATATTTCCATCTTTAAAAAACAGAATTGTGCCTAATTAGGTACAATTCTGATCACTTTACGGTACAATTTTGATCAACGCTAATCTCTGTAGTATTCATCACGGAGCTAAGCATGAAAAGGTTACGCACTGTCACGTACAAATGCACAGTAAATGCATGATACAGGCCTAGTAAGGCGTCTACCAAAAGTTCCTGAGTTCGTTCCGTATGTTAATGCAGTTCTTTGTCTTATTTGCTACTTCTGCTAGACTTGCATTGAGAAAGGAATGTTCTTACTTCCTGTACTTGATCATTCGAAACGAAAGAAAATTTTGTTCTGAAACTACGTCAGAAACGTACTGGTGAACACCGTACCTGCTGCTTTGATCAGTGAAAGAGTACTTTTCGTACTGTTTGTTCAAGAAACAAAATTGGGTAAGTAAACTTAAAATTAATAAAAATTTATGGCATAATATGTCTATCAAAACACAATTTTCTGTCTTAACAATTTACAATCACTTCCCCCAAATGAATTGTTTCTGTCCTTTAGCTCCAACACAGAGGCCTACTTTGTGGTACAAGCAGTCGGATCGCTGACACCATATCCAGTCCTCTTTGGAAGCTGAAGCAGCACTGTTGTAACTTACATTACTAAACGCACATACATAGTCTTTATGAGGTGACTTCGGTCTTGACATGATAAACAGGACGTCATGTTTACTTCCAGATGCAAAATTATTTCGCGTTCTGCAACATAAAATAATAGTCCTAATTCAACTACTCTGCTGATCGAAATTGTACCATTTTCGCTGATCAGAAATGTACCACCTTGTGCATGCAAAGGGAAATAGTTGTAGATCTGTTAAGACCCACTACTGCAAGAAGCATCAAACGTTACAAACAAGAAACATGTGTCCGTGATTCAGCAAAAATTCATTTATTTAGGTTAACCGAAAAAAAAGATGTGAAAAAGAAAAACATGCACATTATAAGAGGCACTAAAGTTACCAAAGTCAAACTCACCTTTCAATAAAGAATTGATGCTGGTATCTCCAATATTTCCCAGAAATTTGTGGAATTTTCTTGCAAAGCACGAGACAACATACGTCACAAATCAAACCTCTCAAACAGAGTTCTCACATACAAAGAATATAATATACTTGTTTTCCTCACGAGTGATCGAAATTGTACCTATATCGAAAATATACCACCCTACCATACTCCTACATATAAGATCAAGGTCCTCAGATTCTACTGAACCAAGACCAAATTACCATCTCACATTATTTAAAACATCACTGTTCTCTCTCGCTTTCTACAAATGAACACTAGCGCATACAAACCTAATATACATTAAATGCGGAAATAATTTTATATAAAAATATATATTTCACATGCAACCCAATATAACTATTTCTGGTTTTAATTCCTTCAAATTCTTTAGGTGATCTTCTTTGCCTCTTTCATTCTCTTTCGTGAAAGTGATTCCGTTGGTAACACAAGAGTGTATTTATTTACACTGGGTACCACATGTGCTTTCTTCAACACCTGGTCCTCCTATCATACGACCATTATTCTTCAAATTCGAATTTTTGAAACTCTGCAGAACTTGAATTAAATCGTTTAGTATCCTTTAAATATTTGAATTCAACAGATTAGATTCTCTACTTGACATTTACACATCATAGTCCGTTGACTTGTGTACAGTCCTGTTTGGTAACGCGTTTTAAAAGTTTAAACCATATTGATTCTAATCTTCATTGCAAAAGACGTCTTCAAACACAATTCCACATTTCCTATGACGTAAACTTCTTTCCAAATTCTTCACTTATTTCACTATTCCCATTAACTGGTGTTCCAATAGGATTATCCGACTACAAATTTATGAATCTACAGACACAGAAATTTCAGAATAGAAATCACGGAAAGGACAATCTCCAATCATAATCTGATATTGTTCTTCAAGTGCTGTTGATTTACTCGAACTTCATCTAATTAGGAGGTGCCGTTCTTCTTGTCTTAGCAAGAAATTAGTTAGATATTGAACGGCGCCAGAAATCTTCAATGACATACGGTCTTGTTTTTCTACTACTGGTCCATACACAAGCGACGAGGTTCATTAAGTGCTGAGATGATTAAGCTAAAGAAACTGGAAGCTAAAGAAGTACTACATATATCATGCAGCATTCCATGCATCGAAACATGTTCTTCCTAAGGGCCTTGTCTCATTACTCCTTATTGTTTATTACTTTGGTCTTGGACTCATAGACAGTAATCAAGTAAATGTATATATACTACATAGAAACCAGGGAGAAAAGTTGTTGCTACGAAATACAATTATGATGTATATCCAATTGTTATGTCTTTGTAATCAAATGTCCTTCCTTTATGCAAGTAATGAGTTTCCTGCCTCAAAGGCCGATTAAACTAATCGCGATATATTGTTGCAATTATCAGATGCACCTATAAAATTAAATAAATTCTGTTTCTGTCTCAAATTGTGTGAATGACCGAATACCCTAAATGTATTTTATAAAAGAAGATGTTCTCTGAAAATATATACTATTTTTTAATGCATTCATATAATAATTTTTTTTCGAACATTGTTGTTAATGTATTCGTTAAAATGTTTTTAACACTTGCATTGAAACGCTATCATACTACCGCGATGGAAAAACAAGTAATGAATCTTACCTGTTTGTTCACAGATTGAATTTAGAAGCTAGTAACGTTAAATTAAAGTGATTATAGAAACTTCCAAAAATCTTTTTAAAGGAAGTCAACAGTTTACAGATATTCAAGAGATTCCTTCTCTCTCTATAATTTTAAACAGAAATATGTGTTAGACTTCGTCTCTAACAATCTACTAAGAACCACAAGGGACCCACTTTAAAATAATTTAAGCAGCTCGGTTAGCGTTCTGAAACGTGTTGCAATCAAAGAAGATACACCCGTACGTTTTTGTATGAGAGAACCTTCTTTTGTATATTTTCAATTTTCATGTAAGAGCATAGGAAAATTAATAAGTGATTCATTAGTTGAACTCTCATGATATTTCTCAAACTCACAATCTCTCAAAGTCCTTTATCATTACTCATGTGACTAACAAAATTCTCTCTGAAAGGAAAAGGAAGAAGAAGTTACAAGGAGGCTTAGTAACGGGAAGGAAAAGCACAGAAAAGTACTCATTAAATATCAAACGTTTTGAATATGAAATAGAGAACTGTTGTGATAGATATTAACAAATTCCAGGCATTGAATTCGTTTATAAAGTATTAGGGAAAGTTGCATCCCAATATTCAGCAAAATTTTGCGCACTAGTAAACTTAATTATGAAGAATTTTATATCCTTGAGGCGGATGACGAATCAGAGCCTGAAACGCATATCGGTAGTAAATGGTGAATGACGAAGAATTTAATTCAATCGACAAATTTTATGACCAAATTCTACATGAAAAGAATCCTAAATACACATGGTTCTGGAAAGGCTTCTATTATTTGGTTAGTCGACTTTGAAATTCACAACTTCCTAACTGGAATGGATAGGGCCACCTGAAGGCACTGTTTTCTTGCTAAAATAGGTGACGTGATTTCCAGGGATTCTCATGATATCATTAACTGGTCTATATTTAACACGAATTTTAATGTCCCGCCATTCCATACTTCAGCTCCCATTCCACTATGACTGACGACTTATTAAATATTACATATTAAAAGTTTGCTTTATACCAGAGATTCTAGCTTTTAGCAAAAAAATAATGCAATTTTCTTCTTATCGGCTTGCATTAACCAAATTTTAAGACTCTAGGGTCAAAGAGGGTCAAGTAGCAAAGCTCAAGATATTTTTAAAAATATCCCATACTCCAACCCCATACATCACTGCCATATCCCAACCAGCACTCATATCTCTATACTATACTCCACATAACGATAGATATAGTGTGAAAATAGTGTATGGTAATAAAATTACTGCAAAAAAAAGTAATGAAACTACCCCTTTATGAAACTGCATTGGGCAGTAAGGAAGTCTACATTTGACAGTAATTTAAATTTAATATTCTGAAAATCTCCATGGGAGCGGGTTAAAAACTCAACTCACTGGTACACCATATTATTTGAAAATAAAAAATTAAGTTCACACATCCTGAGTAAAGTACCATGTGTTTTTGTATGTTATATTCAATTTTAGTAATCACTAGTCAAAAACCCGCCCGTTGGTGCGGGGTGAATAAGTTGGCAACAGTAGTGGTAATACTACTACTACAAATACTACTAGTACAACTACTACTACCACTGGCAAAGCTGCTACAACTACTACTGCAACTATAATAACAACTGTTACTACTACAACTACTAATACTATTGTTACTACTACAACTGCTAGTACTATTGCAACAAGTACTACGACGACGACAAATGCTACTACTATTAATGCTACAACAACTACTACTGTTACTACTAATATTTCTGCAAGTACTAATACAACTACTACTTTTATAACTGTAAATATTAAATATAAATAATTTTGGTTTACAACAATCCAAATTTGAATTTTAAAATCTATACTATTTATTTTTCTTTGAATTAAAAATGAAATCAATGAAAACTCGATTGGCAAAAAAAAAAAAAGTTTAATTTAAGCGGTCATGAAAAGTATTTTAGCGACCCACTGCTTCATTCCGGCGTCTACAAGATCACTTGCAGCTACAAACAAAGATACTTTGGACAAACAAAACGACGCATAAGAAAAAGATTCAGAGAACATTTGGGATCATGTATGAACAAAACACAAATCTTGTCTGGTCTGGTTTTTCCGGAATCTGTTATTTGGGTAAATGTTCACGTCTAAACAAAAAATATTTTCATGGAATCATTTTGGTAAACATTTTCTTACCTGTACTTGCAACCTGAATGTTTAAATTCTGTACAAGCCTGTAAGAGTGTCTCTGTGTTGCCTTGACTTGAAAAAGTCTAAAGCAATTAGGCGAAACGCCCGTTAATAATAAATTTTCGTTTGAAGATGAAGAATTTGAATTTTATTTATGACCTTTAAGCATCTAAGGCTCAGGCCGAATAAATTTTCGCGTTGTTATATTATCCATTTGTAGTTTTTATTAGATTATGTTGTTTTCTTCCCATTTTTAAAATTTTGTCGTGAACACAACTTTTCATGTAATGAAAGTTGAATATTGGTGTTTACATTACCAAAATTAAGTTCCACTTTAAAAAGGAACATAAATATCACAAAATGAAAACGTTGTACACATAGAAAGAAAGCTTCAAAATGAACCACAATTTGTGGTTTTGTGGCGAATAGTTTCGTAATTATGCGAATTTAAACGACAGTCACGTGCTTTTCACCATGAATATAGAAATACTTCAAAACTATAAGCGCAATGTCGAAAATTAAAAAAAAAAAACATGACTCTAATTGATTTTCTCATAGAATCTACAGAGAATAAAAAATAGAATATGAGGGGTCATATTCAAATTTAGTGTCTGATTCAATGTGGAATACTTCCGATACAAAGCCCCAAAAGTTTACTTGATTAAAGATCCAAAGAGCGTTCGTCGTCTCTATTAAAGCGTGAGTGACTACTATTAGGAACAATGAAGCATGGACTTCTCACCAATTCATATTGTCTATATAGTTTGCTTTAAACTGCAAAATGACCTATTAGATGTTGTGATTGTAATACGCAATAGCGAAAATAAAGATATCTTATATAGATTCATCAGCAGATGTCGCTCCTGTAGAAAGACGTCCCCAGCCATTTCCTTCAGAGTGGCTAAATGAATGTACCTTCCATATTTCCTAGGTAAAAGACATAGGAGTTGGAAAGTGGGAAAAAATATTGACTGGGACTATTGGAATTAATTACTAATTTCACAAATTTGACATGGTAATGTCCTCAAATGAAAAGATTGAATAAAATAATGATTATCATTCTTACAGTATATCTAACCATGAATCTCGGAGAGTGTAACTTTAAGATATGAACAAATATAACTTATTTATCGATAATGATTTACACATAGCAG
>JAGDQP010049707.1:756-14429 GCA_022664845.1 Lepisma saccharinum | reverse complement strand
GAAAATGCACTAGATGCAAACGATATTCAGTGAACAACATTTGAATTAAACGACTACACTATAGATTTAAACGGTGTATGGGATCAAATATATGTTGCTGAACCCCCAAAACAAACTAAGTTACTTGCATGACTTATCCCATGGTCTAATAACTTCTTATATGTCAATTGAGAACCAGTATTCCCATTCATTGAAAATATTCCATTTCTATGAAAGCAAGCAAGATGGCGACAGCCAAACACTTGAGCAGTATTACTGCTTTCTTATCGTAACATGTCAAATGCTGCGTTTGCTTTCATACAAATGGAACATATTCTCAATGAATGTGGATTGTGATCCCTAATTGGTCAATGGAAAAGTGATTAAATCATGGCATAAGTCGTGAGAGTAACTTTGTTTGTGTTTGAGGTTGAGCAACATTTTTTATCCTCTATATTGTTTCAATCTAGTGCTTTTTTTCCTTCTGACGATTTAGCGAAATCGGTAAGACGCTCGGCTTCTAACTGAACAACCCATGTTCAAATCTAGCTGCAACCGTAACTTTTTTTCTCTCAGTACCGAAATCAACACCGTGTGTTGTGTTAACACACAAAAGTGATAGTCACGCTGGGACATCGCATTGTGTTGTATTAACACAGTTATTTTTTACTGTATACGTTTAATAGTCATTCATAGATAACTCTGTAATATGCGTTTGCTGTGTGAATATAACTGTTACAAATTGTATATTACAATCAGGGAACGTGTGACCACGTGTCAACCAGATCCTCGATGACCACTAAATAATAGTTTATTTGCTTTTTTCTGTATATTTAATTGTAATTCGTAGATAACTCTTTAAACCTGCGTTTTGTGTGTGAATATGTTACTGGAACAATGTGTCTGTTGCAATTAAACAACGTGTGCCCAAGTGCCAACCAGCCCCTTGTTTACAGCTATTTAATCAGGACTAATGTCATCTGTAAGGGGGCACGTGCCCGAGTCCCCTTTTGGCTACGGGCCTGGGTATGGTGTATACCTAACTCGTCTCTACTGGCACGAACACTTTTCCGAGGGTCCGCTTCCACGGTGTTCCTGAGCAGCTCATCCAAACATGATGTTGGTCGGTGCCCACGGGGCTCATTATGTAATATTGTATCACAGGAACGAAATTTGAAAAACCAGGAGAATAGTGTGTTCATTCGCCATTCCTGTCTCAAATGCATTGTTAATGTTTTTTTGTTTCTTTTTTTCGGCTTGCTGTGGAGAATGTCCCAGTTTGAATTCATAAATTAAAATCAGTTGCAATTGTACTTTTATACGAAGGAACAGATAGTATAAACAGATACGTCAAGAGGGTCAATGTTCTATTTTGAACAAGTAGGCATATACAATGTTAAAAAAAACGTTAGAAAATACATTCTTTCATCGTCCACTTCTTGACGATAAAGACTACGTTTATTCTAAACATTGATTTCAACCCAATTTTTCAACAATTATTCTACGTCGAATAATACGTTGAACAGCCATTCTGCTTCTGCGGAGATTTCTTACTTTTCAAGATGTCGTAGCTCCCCTTACAAGATACATTATAACAAATTCGAAAGTGCTCTATCTAAAATTTAGGCTATACTAAAAACTAAACAATGTCATTTCCTCTTGCTTTGGCAGAAATTAATAATATGTTAATAGCAGTATATTGTTGAAACTTTCTCCTTTAGAGTCCTTTTGTGCTCTTGCGTTCTTACGCGCGTAAAGAGCGAAGTAGTCTCTGTGAGTTTATGCAACTGAGTTGACATTAATCTCCTGTTACTCACTCTAGATCATGCGTTACTGTTTTAGATAACGCAAGAAGCAAAACAATGTGATAGTTTATTAAGCAGTTTCTCAGCCGAAGAATTCAAAATATTGCCAGGCGTTTCAGAGTCGAGTTGCTCAGAAACTTGCTAACGCATGCTTAAAACGCACTGACACCTTCTATTTTATTCTTGTTTTCTTTTTCATCTTCTTTCATTTTTCTCCCATCTCCAGCAACAACAACACCAAGAATCAAGCTCAGTGTTTATGTAAATAAATGACTCGCCAAAAGCCTTCCTTCTTGGGTAAGCGTAAAGAGCAAGAGCCTGAAACCAGTCCTACAGTACATGTTGTAGTATCACCTATGTTATTTTATAAGGTAAATGCATTACTACGATAGGTGTAAAATGTGTTTATAAGTCAACACATCGTTTAATTTCAAGAAAACTCTTTCGAAATCTCTCATTTAACCATTTAAATAACATAGGAAATCGGACGAAACGTTAATTTTGCAAACTACAAATCCTTGACTACGTATTTACATATAAAGAAATTAACTTGCAACGTTCTTGTTTCTAGCATATTATGGGTCTAAATACTGGTCTTGTAGGCACCTAACTTTTCCACATTCTTCAAAGTTAATTGTAAAACTGCAAATGTCTTGCGCATTTGTGACGAAATTTATCAAAACTATATTATAATGGAGTTACTGAGTATGAGTTTATTCAGATGTTGTCTGTATTAGTAAAAGAGCACTCCATTGATGTACGTATTATTCTTCACGAACAATGAAAGTTGAACAAATAACTCAAAATTTCGCAGGATGCGTTATCAAAGGAAAAGTTAGTGTAGAGCAAGTCCAGTCAAAATAAATAAAGAAAAGAAAAGGAAAAGAAATATGAGCAGTATATAGTATAACTACTGAATTTGGAAAACATTTCAGTAAGAAATAACAAAGATTACTAATACGAAATTTCAGTATTTTTTCCACTGTATGATAAAGAATAGCATGTAATGACGTGAACCACAAATTTGAAAGAGAAAGCTCAGACTAGTTTTAAAAAAAAATATTTTTGAGCTCTATTTGGAACAAAAGAATAATGCTCATCGGTAAAGATCCCCCTGTGTGGGAAGAAACAGAAAGGCAAATCCGTTCAGTTTAAATAGAAGAAATTCATGCACCGAGGCAACGCATGGTCGGTCGAATTTCAGTTCTCATTTTACTTGCCTTGTGGCATGTTTTAATTATCCCGGAGTGTTAATTAAAATGTAATGGGGGACGCAAACATGATCCTTTCCAGTCTTTAAAGCTATGACTGCAAACCGTGTGTTCACTCATTGCGTATGGTATACGAACCTGATGGTGTTACTAAGACCAATCTTCCAGTTCGGAAAAAAGACTCAAGGGAATACAATAAAGGAAAAAAAAAACTTCCTCATATTTTCATCTTAAACGCTTCACTGAGAGAATCAACGGAAAACCTATCGGAAAACGCGAGAATGAAATATTTCCATGTAGCATTTTCTTGTATCAATATTCAAGTCATACAACGTAAGATTAAAAAAAAATGAAACGAAGTATCGACACTATACTCACTTTTGCAAGTTTAACTTTCCACACATATTAGTGAAGTTCTTTCTGGCGAAATCTCGGAGTTCGTTGCATTTTGGAGAGGATTAGGAAAACTATATAAATTTTTGGATACCTTATAGAGTAATAAGTCAGAAAATGTTTGATTCCATTTTCCCTGAAGTCATTATGGCGACCATATTTGATGTACAGAATGGCGCCCTGAAAGCACAAACTTTTCAATTTCTCATCTATGATACCTAGGATCAAAGTTCTAGTTGGTAATTCTACAAAATTCGGGGCAAAGAGTCCTATGGTGCTAGTTTCAAATTGATATATATGTGTCACGTATCCACGCATGCTGCTATTTTCGATCTGTGTTTAGCAGAGGTGTATAAGTAATGAAAAGTAGCGTGGATAAGAAATGGTTATGTGAATTAAATTTCCAAACTCCTACATTAACAGTCAATGAACGAGTGATATATGTTTAATATATAACAACCTAGAAATTACACATTTACATCGTCCTTGCTGATGTCATCGCTGTCACAGAAAAATCTAATATCCTGACTAAATTCATTGTTTTGGTAGTCCGTCCCACATTCACACAATTCCGGGCCTCCAAAATGTATGAATATTTTGTCTGAAGCACAATATGTTTTGCATTTGCATCAAACCATCTCAATGATGGCGTCTCGTGCGAGAAGAGACATTGCTCTAATCGATGTCACTTTAGCATCCTCGTCTTCGTAATATCCATTCTGTAATGGATCCAGGAATTCCTTTTCAGAAATATGTACCTGACCCCACACCAGAGCTATGGTGACCCGGTGACCTGCCCTGACTTGAATATAGGTAACCCGGAGACCCAGTGTCCCGGTCCGAAGCTTGATCCGAAAGACACGGTTTGGGAACTTAATGAACTTCGAACTTTCGGCTTCGATTTTTCGTGCTCTCAGGATAACACATCCAGTCCCGCTCACCCTAATCCCCACAAAAACACTCTTCAAGCTCAAGGATATAATTAAAATCTTTGCTTTGCCTTCCGTCTTACCGGGTCAAAATCAGGCCACCGTGTCATGAGCACAGACCCGGTGATCAGGTCCAAAACTTAACCCGAATGCCCCCACTGACCCGGTGACCCGTTTCAGCTCTGAACCACATTCTTGCCTGAATATGGACTCTAAGGACACGCTCCTTGGGAGAAGCAAACGTTGCAGGAAGCTTTTCACTTTCTGTCGTGTGATTGCAGAAAAAAATACCATCTCAGTTCTTTCAGGCTGTCAATGTGAACTCCCTTCGTCAACAGCGCATACAACCAAACCACGGTAAATAGCTGACCCTGTGTAACTTCATTTGATTCCGAAAGTATCTGCAGAGCTCTGAGGATATAATCATTAGCTTCCAAGTATATGTTCATCCAAGTTGCTTTGTATACTCCAGCAAACTGCCTAGTAGGGTCAGACACTGTGAGCACATAAAATGCCGGCAAAGCCTTTGCACAGTATGCTCCTAAACTGCCCGAAGTTGTTTAATTTTCAGAATACCAGATACCGTGGAAATACAAGTATTAGGTACATGTAACACTTCTACCTGTTATTGATAGGTCGCTGAGGAAAGATGTTCTGGCGTAATAGATGGCGTTCTAAGAGCTGGAATCGGTGGTCATGTTATCGGGAGAACATGACAGCAACAGCAGGCAGTGAGTGTTTATCAGTGGCTCGAACTGGAGAGAGTGTTGTTCCAAATGGAGACCAACAAGGAACATACCAAACACTGTTTACTGGTGTAAAGGCAGTACTGCGGGCTTGACCTGCCGCAACATTAGGCAATTGTATGGTGAGGATGCAATTGACTAAAGCAAGTGTAGTCACTGGTTTCGAAAATTCAGGAACGGCGACACAAGCTGTCAAGATAAACCACGGTCTGGGCGTCCATCAGCGTTTTCCGAAGATCAGGATCAAGCCATAACAGTCAGTCCGAATCCAACTGTATATGAATTAGCGGAAACCTTCCAGGTACACAGAACAACAATGGAAAGAAGGCTTGGGTTTCACCATAAAATTAGATCGTTGGGTTTCACATCAGCTGACTGCAACTCAACGAGAGGGGCGAGTCACGACATGTGTTTCCTTGTTTTCCTGGTACAAAAATGACAATTTCTTGACCCAGATTGTCACAGGAGATGAGAAGTGGGTTATGTATCGGAACGTGAAGTGTCGCGTTTCAGAACTGCCTTCATCGACGTCCAAACAATAACTTCATCCCAAGAAGGTGCTGTTGAGTGTATGGTGCGATGTAAAAGGAATAATTCATTGGTAGGACCTGGAACCTACTCAAACCATTAATATGGCCTCCAACTGTCAACAGATAGACAGACTGCAGGAATCATTGCGGTCTAAGCGATCAAATCTTGTCAAACGCCAAGGGGTTATCATCCAACATGATAACGCTAAGGCACATACTGCTGCGATGGCACGTCAGAAATTACTAGATCTTAATTGGGAGGTTTTACCACACCCGCCCTATTCCTTTGACTTGACTTTTATAGATTTCCACATTTTTTGCGCTTTGAAAAACTCCTTCACTGGGGAGACCATCGATGATGTGGAGACTGTGAAAATTGCCTTACGTGAGTTCAACTCCAAACCTGAGGAGTTTTATCGGCGTAGGATTCATCTTCTACCGGAAAGATGGCAAGAGGTGATCACGATGGTGATTATACACAGTCCTAGGTGAGTTCCATTTTGTGTTGTTTGCATTTCCATATGCTTATCAAAATGGGTAGAACTTTTGCACCTACCTAATATCTGCCAGCAGACTTACATAATTTGCGATAAGCAGCACCAGGACATCTGTATCAGGGAAAAAAATCATGAGCTGTGCATCGGAGAGGTTACGATATGATGACAGAATGCCGTGGTGGATTCTCAATGTGCCTGCTTATTCATGGTTGTTCTCGTCAAAGTGCAGTTGCCTGTTGCTGTTACTGTGGCCTCCAACAGTAGCAATTACAAGCTTCAGGGAGTTAGTTACTGCTGTACTCAATTATCTTCCATCCCAAATATTGAGTGAAATCACTCTTTTGTCTGATAATAAGAAGTAAGCTGCTCATTGGTATGTTCTTGATGTTCGTATCATCTAAAATTTGGTATTGGACAGGATCATTTCTGTGTCTTCTCTCATGCCTTGTGAAATTCTTCAAGGAATCAGGCTTGTACGTAGGTATGGTATCGAGACAAGACTGACGTCAGTCTCGTTCTCGTCTCGATTTTTTTAGGACAGTCTTGTCTTGGTCTCGTCTCGACCTGAAAATTGCAATCTTCGTCTTGGTCTCAGTCTCGATTGTAAACCTCACGTCTCGTCTCGGTCTCAGTCCCGACACGTTAGTCTCGGTCTCGTCTAGAGAGTCTCGAAAGACGATATACTTTGAAAAGTTGTCCTCCCTTGACTCATTTGAAATGGGTACGCAGGCTTCCCGATCTCAGTACAAGAATAAGAATATTAATATGGTATTAACATAGTTTGTTACATTGTTAGTTTGGGGTTTAGATTAGAAATAATATTCTGAAATAGAGATAAAAACATTACGATTTTAAAGTAATATAGAAGCTTTAGTTCGAATATATAGAACACCAATAAGTGAGATATATTAAAATATTTCTATTATGGAAAGGGATCTATGTTATACCACAAATTGCGAAATTGGTATACGTATCATTTGAGTTTGCTATTTCTAAATTCACATTGACTAGATAACAGTTACATTAAAAATGAAAAATTTACATTTTAGTCGAAATTTTCTACCAGGTAGATTTATAAAAACAAATGAACGTACACTGCTGAAAACTTTCCGCAACATTCCTGAGAAAGCTAGGCAACCATAGTTGCCTGGAAATTTTCAATAATTTGGCCAATAAAAGGCATCCATCATACAGTTCTCAGGAATGTTGAAAAAACGGAAGTCTAGAGGAGATTTGAACCCGGGTTCCTTAGTTAAAAGTCCAACGTCATACTGTCTGCTATAAATTTCCAGTTAAAAGAAAACAGTACAGAGTGTTAGAATTATGTTGGCTGAATTCCGAAGACAAAGTAAGTTGATCCACATCATCATCATTCACATATATATGCTTCGATATATACACTGATTCAGTTCCGCAATTGTTAACATCCGCAACACCAAAAGTCCTGGTACAGCAGCCATATGGTAACACCTGAATGCTTGGTTCTTCATAATAACATAATGCTCCAAAGGAAGCTGACGACCAGGGTGTGATTCACTCCAATCTGTCAAAATTCGTGAGAAATTTTGTAGGCGTAGGAGTAGATATAGGAGTCAATGTAGTAGTAGATGTAGAAGTAGATGTAGTGGTAGATGTAGGAGTATGTTTATTAGTAGATGTACACAGTAAAAAATAGTTGTGTTAATTCAACACAATGCGGTGTCCCAGCGTGACTACCACTTTTGTGTGTTAAATCAACACAACACACGGTGTTGATTTCGGTACTGGGAGAAAAAAGAAAGTTACGGCTGCAGCTAGATTTGAGCATGGGCTGCTCAATTAGAACTCAAGCGTCTTACCGACTTCGCTAAATCGTTAGACAAAACATGGAGCAGATTCAAATGGTATAGAGGATAAAAAAAATGTTGCTGAACCCCAAACACAAACAAAGTTACTCTCACGACTTATGCCATGATTTTATCACTTTCCCATTGGTCACTTAGGGATCACAATCCACATTTATTGAAAATATGTTTCATTTCTATGAAAGCAAGCGCAGCATTTGACATATTGTTACGATAAGAAAACAGTAATGCTGCTCAAGTGTTTGGCTGTCGCCATTTTGCTTGCTTTCATAGAAATAGAATATTCTTAATGAATGGGAATTCTGGTTTTCAATTGGCAAATAGGAAGTGATTAAACCATGGGATAAGTCGTGCAAGTAATTTAGTTTGTTTTGGGGTTCAGCAACATATATTTGATCCCATACAGTATTTAAATCTATAGTGTAGTCATTTAACTCAAGTATTGTTACTAAATATCATTTGCATCTAGTGCCTTCTTTGTCTGACGATTTAGCCAAGTCGGTAAGACGCTCGACTTCTAACTGAGCAACCCATGTTCAAATCTCACTACAGCTGTAAGTATTTCTCACAATACCGAAATCAACATCGTGTGTTGTGTTGATTTAACACGCAAAAGTGGTAGTCACGCTGGGACACCGCATTGTGTTGAATTAACACAACTATTTTTTGCAGTGTAGTAGTAGGTGTAGTAGTAGATGTAGGATTAGATGTAAGAGTAGACATAGGAGTAGGTGTAGGAGTAGATGTTGGAGTAGATGTAGGAATAGGAGGAGTAGATAGATGTAGGCATGGGCGGCGATTAGGGGGGCGAGGGGAAGTTGCCCCCCCCCAATTGTTCTCCGACATTCTCCGGAAAGGATACAACAATTATGCATTGAAAAGCTTGAAAGGAAAGAGGAGAATCACTTCTTCATTCTTGTAATCTGTCACTCACTGACCATACAATGAAAAAAAAGAGCGAATTTATTAAGACTTTATGTCAGAAGCATTCCTTATTTTCTCGAACGTTACAAATTTAATCTTTTCGCGCTTGTTCAGTTGCAAAATTCTATAAATTGAGATTATGACAAATTATCACTGAGGAGAAACCCTGGAAAAAATCTTAGTCAGGATGGCCAACTGCTGGGAGCGATCCAAAACCCTTCAGAATCTAATGGAAATGCTCTAACTGGCCATTTCTTGTCCGTTCTTTCTTCTGTTCATTGTATCCACTGCAACTCTCTATTATTTATCCTTTTTCAGATACATGACTGATTTTATCATAATTTCAAGTTTAAAATCGGTTTGAGACATGGTGAGACATGCAGAGGACCAGTACAAAAAATCAAACCAAATTAAATAACTGCCCTTAGAAATGCTAAGCTGGTAAGGTTGCAGGTGTTTCAAAGTATACGGGATTAGCCATATTTTATGATAGGAAATGCTGTCCCATTTTAACAGCATACGGGATGTCTTTTTTCGTATTTAAACATTTCGCTTCTGTAGTGTTTACAACTATTCGTTTACCAATTCTGCACTCCATTCGATTCTGTGAAATTGCACTTCTGTAACGGTTGCGTCTCATGCTCAATCAACACAATCAACACAAATCAACACAACTTACGCCATTTTAAAATGACCAATGGTGCTAATATTATTAAGAAATGAGGGTTTCTTAAACATAAACATTTGAAACATAATACTGATTTTTTTTTTTTGTTTTGAAGAAATGATTAATGCTTTGAAATTAACTGAGATTTGTTTAGCTTTTAATTTGGATGATTTTTAATGAAGAATTTCTTCCCATAAGAATGAATGACGCTGGATATAGTAATCAAAACTATCATATAATGTGAACTCAAAATGGGTTAATCTTCTCTCTAAAGTTAATTTAAATGATGTTCCAAATATTATGATGTTGATGTTTCATGTTCTGAGCATTCTTGATTTTAAACACATTTGTTGAGATAGTTTGTTTTTTTTTAATTGGAGAGAGGATAGGAAGACATGTTCAGCAACTCTGATAAAATCATAAATTCAGGTTTCACTTAATTTTGGTCACAGTTGTCAGGATTCATGATTTGATTAAGGGAGATACAGCATTACTGGAAAGTGCTAAAGGTGAAATTTAATATTACGGGGTTTAATGTTTAAAAAATACAGAAGAAAAATAAATAATTTAGGCAGACTTAAATATAATTATATACTAGTAGGTTGATAATTATTAAAATTTATATGCTTAAAATCAATAATACATTTCTGAACTATCTTTGATTTAAGTGTAGTGTCTCTCCCGTAATGACATTCTAGAAACTTGGTAATCCTAACCACAAGGAGCGTCGTCAGGCTTTCACAAAAGTTAATGGAATACGAAATATATGTTTTAAATTGTAAATGGTGTTGTTTACTTGTCTTGTCTATGTGCAAGAAAATATATGAAAATGAAGGAATTGTGTTAACTGTCTTAATATACAGGGGTTGGACAAAAATTCTAAAACGTTTGAAAAAGTGTGAATATCATACCTAGTATGGTGTGGGGCCTCCTTTTGCGTCCAAAACAGCTTGGATCCGACGTGGAATGGACGTATACAGCTCCTGAATCGTGGTGTGTGGAATGTTGTACCATTCTTCCTCCAAAACATGTTCCAGTTCCTTAAGGGATGATGGTGGAGGGTAATGAGACCGAACACGCCTTTCTAACACAGACCACAATGGCTCAATGATGTTCAGATCTGGTGATTGTGGGACCCAGGGGAGGTGTGATAGCTCCTGGTCATGCTCCTCAAACCATGATTGCACCGTTTTTGCAGCGTGACAGGGTGCCAAATCATCTTGGTAGATGCCATCACCATCCGGGAACAATGTGTGGGCCATGGGTAGAACCTGGCCCCCCAAAATGGCCTCATACGCCTTAGCATTCATCATTCCATGCAGGGCTATGATGGGACCTGCAGAAAAACACGATATCACTGCCCATACTGTAACAGAACCACCCCCATGCTTTACAGTTGGGCGCAGACAGTCTGGATCATAGGCCTGCGACGGTGTTCTCCATACGTAAACATGACCGGTTGTAGGAAACAAGGTGTAGGTCGATTCATCGGAACACATTACGTGTTTCCACTGATCAAGCGTCCACTCCTTGTGGTCCTTGCACCACTGGATACGTCGCTTCGCATTTACTGCTGTGATCAGAGGTTTGGCGATCGCGGCCCTGCCATGAATTTTCGTTTTATGAAGTTCCCGTCGCACTGTTTTTGATGAAACCGGGTTCTGTAGGCCGGAATTGAGTTCAGACGTAATTTTCATTGCAGTGGTCTGCTTTTTAGCTGCTACAATCCGTTTTAATGCCCTCCTGTCCCTATCGGACAGGATTGTCTTTCGACCACTGTTGTGCTTTGTAGACGTTGTTTGCCCACGCATTGTGTATGCCCTCGTGACATTGGACACAGTGCCTGTCGATACCCCCCCAATGGTCGCCACTGTTGTCACTGAAGCTCCAACCAGACGGGCACCAACGATCATGCCTCTTTGGAAGTCTGTCTGGTCGCCCATTTTACGGCACCACTTGCACACCACGACACTCACAGGTGAACTGGGTACTGCTGACGGAAGAGGAAGGTCCACATGACACATTGAAAACAAAACACGATCGGCAACCGCAACATGTGGTGTACAGTGGCGGGCCACACTTACGTGTCCTGTATGACGTGTTTTTAGATTTTTTGTCCAACCCCTGTATTTACACCTTACAACCCTCAACACTAGTGAACTTTGCAATTTTGTATTCAGCTGTTCTGTGAATGTTATTCACAATCATGAATGAGACACGTAAACAACATAATTTACAATTGGAAACACATATTTCGTACTCCATTAATCTTTGTGAAAACCTGACGATCGTACCTATGAGGCTCCGAAAGTTTACCATATTTGACTACTTCATTACCGAGGGAAGTATTTCGGTTAGTTTGATTTGTTAAAATATATAATCTCGAAAACTGTTCAGGATATCGAGAAACGCATTTAATATTCGTAATCAGCGAAAAAAATTCAAATGTGAATCACCCTTTACTTGCCGCCAGATTCTAATAATATAGGAGTTCCATTATATCTGGGTTCATTTGCAGTAGAATAACACAAAATAAACAAAATATAATTTACTACAAAGTTGACAAGAATATCCACGCAATCCCACGTTTTGATAATTTGTCTAAGACGTTCATCAAACATACTTTGTCAAACGCTAGATGGGTTCCCTTTTGTTACTCGTATTACCTCTGTTAGGAAGAGCTATTATTTACAAAAATAATTTTAAAGTGCAGAACTTAAAACCTTGAATTTAAAAGGTAAAATTTTAAAAAAAACTTGTTTTAGAACTTATTTTGTTGAAACCGAGTACGTAGAATAAGAAAAAGAGTCCCAAAATGCGTGTTTCCCATATGCAATTACAGAACTTCACGGGTACTTACTTTCCCTCGGTAGAGACTTGGATGAGACATGGTTGAAATACATAAATTATTACATTTGTCGTGACAATGTACCAGGCTTTCTGGATAGCACAATAGAAGAAATTCTTCCATGGCCAACCTTTAGCAATACTTCAGTTTTTAACCAGGGCTGTGATCGAGGGTATACGGAGGTATACGCCGCATACTCTCTGATTAACCTTATACGTTGGCGTATACCTTTTCCCATGATGCGTATACCTTTCCATCTACTTTCTTTTCATGGAGCTACTCCATCATAATCACTTCGGTTCCCGAGGAACTGGAATCACCATCCAATTCCAGGGAATCGATTCACTGGAACTGGATGGTGATCCCGGTTTCTCTATTGAAAGCACTTTATATCCATTGTAATCGTAGCTCAATTAATGTTATAAAACCGGATATAGTCGAACATAAGGTAATCTATCATTAAACGTAAACAATCAAAGATGGATCATGTACTATTATATTAAAAAGCTAAGATTACACCTGCCATAAAATGCTTACAAAGGAACAACACCCAAGAATGTAACAGTCATGAAACCATCAACTGGCCATGATAAAAGATTGTTAATTGTAATCGACATAACCCAATTCGTAACAACACAAATTAAATAACGAAATTGCACTTCACGTAAATAATTTTCATTTCAAAAACACTACATTTTTGGAACACTTCCATTATACTCCCTCCAGTTCATTTGAACGAATCACATTACATTATGTTAGTTCCGGCTATTTAGAATCGTTCAAACACGTAAGAATCGATGTATTTATAGTAAACAATGTTTTCGTTAAAATGCATATTTATGTAATGTTTAAAATGTATGTTTCATTGTGTTGTTTTCATCATAAATGAATTTATTTCATTTCTTTAAAACAATATAAATTTAAAAAAATATTAAAAACATAACAATAAGAAATATTTAAATTCATAACTAACAATAATATAATCACATTTTAAACTTTTTTCTCATTAGAAAAACGTATTATTTTGTGTTAACGTAAAAAGTCAGCGTTCGTGTTTAAGTGATTTAATATTTTATTCTTAAATATTGTAAGATGTTAGCAAATGTTAATGATATTGTTAATTAGATCAGCAAAGAATTGCATGTCAAATGAAAATTTCAAAAATCAGAAAGAAATGATGGATGCTTTTAAGAAACACCTGGTGTACCAAGTAGGGTTTTCGTTTCAAAGTTATGTGAAAATGATGACCTTGCAAATTATATATTTCATAATAACTGCAAACGCGATAATATTGATCGTA
>JAGDQP010049704.1:3241-14430 GCA_022664845.1 Lepisma saccharinum | reverse complement strand
CACCGTTATAGGCGTTATTCATATAATGTTTCTTTTTTCTTTTTTTTTTTTTTTCCTTCCTTTCCTTTCTTTTCTTTTCTCCTTTCAATATTTCTGCTTATTCCTTCTTATCTTTCTTTTTTGTTTGCTTGTTTCCTTCCCGTCCTTTCTTGTTTTTATCTTTCCTTCTTCTTTGCTTCTTTGTCTTTCTTTTTCTTTTGCTTGTTTCCTATCTTTCTTTCTTGCTCTTTCTTTTTCATTGCTGGTTTTCTATATCTTCTTGCTCTTTCTTTTTTTCTTTTTTGCACTTGATTTCTTTCTTCCTTGCTTGCTTTTCTTTCTTTCTTTTCTAATTCCTTACTTGTTTTTGTTTATTTCGTACTTCTTGCTTGTTTTCTTTCTTTGTTTCCCCTTCTTTTCTTTTCTCCTTTCAATATTTCCCTGTTTTCCTTCTTATTTTGTATCATTCAGTCTTTACTCGTTGTTTTGTCTTTATATCGTTTATTCTTTCCTGTATTTCTTCCTCTCCTCTTCTTCCTGTCGGTCTTTCGTTGTTTCTTGTTTTAATTCCTTCTTCCTTTATGTTTCTTCTCTCTTCCTTCTTCCTTACCTCCCTTCTTGCTTTCATGCTTCATTGGTTTATTCTGTATCTTTCTTTCCTTCTTTGTTGGTTTCATTCTTTCAGGCATTCCTTTTTTTTAAATTTTCCTTTTAATTATTATTTTTATTTATTTCTGACTTTATTTTTATTACTTTCTATCCTTCATTCTTTCTTGTTTCTTCATTTCTTCGATTGAGTAGTCCTTAGCGCTCTTTCGTTTCTAAAAAAAAATATAGAAACTGTGAAGTAAGATTTATGCACAAGTTATACTTGGGATCGTTACTTGGTTTGGATAAAGGCACCACACAGTCGCAGTATACAGGGAAAAAAAATCTGTTGTTAATTCAACACAGGATAATGGTCTAAGAGTACCATGTGTTCTTTCTTTCGCACTCATGACTCAAATCGTACAAATCTGTAACGGAACCTTTTTTAGACCTACATAATGTGCGTTTGTTTTAATATTTTATTAATTTCTTTTTTTTCGATACTTATTAGGAAATCTTTTTTGTATGTGCAGGAGATATTTGGCCAATACCGCTCAAAACAACACAATGCCGTGTCAAGATAACAACACTGAAAATGAGCTCTTTGTGCGGAAATAATGCTTATATATATCTGCCCTCAATATATGTTTTTAGGCGTACAAATAAGCCTGTAACATACAGTTTAAAAAGTTGTCTCAGATACTGTTTTCTGTCTCTTTAAATATTGGTTTACGAATGTCTGTTTCTAAGTAAAATTCAATATTGTTGAACATAAATTGATTACATAATTCTTGTTCGAATTACTCATAAAGAGAACGGATGAAAATGTATAACAGCAATTCGGTGTACTTCACGGTGAAAAATGGTGGTCTTTATTTCGATCTACGCCAATAACTTCGTTGGAGATCCACAAAAAGAACGCTAGATACGTGCTCTTATATGAGGTCCGGATATTATTAATCAGGAAAAAACAATACGGTCTTGAGCTTTAGAAGCTAGAAGCTCCAATTTCCACTGATATTGATGATGGATCATTAAGAGAAACATTTCTTCGGTGCCATCTTGGAACTGTGGTACATCTGGCCTTTCAAAATCGTTAACCCTTTTTCCTTTTCTTTGGAATTTCTTTTTCCTATTTGTGTCCTTTAAAAGTTCTTCTGCAGAAGAAATAAAAAAATCTCTTTATCGTTATTTTGTTTGGAGGAAAAAAAAAGTAGTTGTGTGACAACACCGACATCTAGCGACGTCGTAACATAACAACGAAAAGGGGAAACAAAATACGTTAACAAGGGATGTTGCAAAGCACACATAAATTGGCGCACAAAAGGCATATGTGGAGAAAGAAGGAAATAGGCGAGAGAAAGAAAGAAAGAAAAGCAGAGATGTAGAAGAACTATTTCTGAGAAACTCAAGTCATCCTATTGAATGCACGTGTATGAGACATTGATTTCTTTTGCCTACGTTTTTTTTCCTCCCCCTTCTAAATCTTCAAACGTTCCTTCTTGCCAGTTGGATGTTGAGGATTTGCTGAAGCTATAAGCGGATAAAGACAGCATTGTAGAATTTGGTGCTTTGGATTCAGATCGGATTCTTTGGAAAGAGAAAAACGAGAGAAAAATGTAATAAACGTGAAGATTTTGTGGTTGCATAACAGAATAGGATACTTTCGTCTCTCCTTCAGTAAGGCTGTTGATATTCACAGTTAAAAGTTAAACCGTGTTTTATTTATAAAAAGAAACGCGTATTCATAATACCTTGTTCTTGGAAACATTAAGGGCGTTCATAAGTTAGATAGAATTCAACTTCATATCTGAATGATATAAAAGGTGCTTTTATCCATTGAAATTGGGCTGCTTATATGGACAATATTGTTGTTGTTGATCAATTAGACTTCAGTTATGTAAATTAACATTATTAAGGATGTTTGAATTGAATGTGAACTAGATTCAGTGTGTTTATCAGTTTGAATTAAAGTACGTATGTGAACAAGGTTCAGGCGTTTATCAGTTAGAATTAAATTGCGTATCTGAGCAACAATTAAGGGTGGTTATCATCTGGAATTCAACGTACTCTCTGAAGAACATGTAAGTGTGTATTTCAGTTAGAATTAAATTGCATATCTGAACAATAATTAAGGGTGTTTATCAGTTAGAATTAAACAGTATCTGAACCATGAAGGGTGCTTACCTGTTGGAATTCAACTGCGTAGAAACTTGATGGATATCTGTAAGTACTCAGCAATTTATTCTGTTCTGTTTAGAATTGGGCTGCATATCTGAGCAACAGTTAAGGGTAATTTTCGGCTGGATTTGAAATTCGCACCTGAACAGCAGCATGAATGTTTATTAATTAAAATCAGCTAGGTGTTTGAACATTAAGGATTTTTAACAGTTGGACATTAACAATATATATGAACAGCATTAAGGGTATTTATCGATTCGAATTCAACTGTTTATGTGAACAGTGAGGTTGTTTAATAGTTAGGTTTCCATGCTGTTTATCGTTTCTGTCAATTATCCGAATATCAGTGAAGATAAAATAGGTTTAAGTGCCTCCATAAAATTTAGTATGTCAACAGTTGAAACCCTTCGTGGTTGAACAGAGCGGACGTAACTCAATGAGGAAAGCAGTGTGTTTACATTCGGAAATTACTGGGATCGTTTGCAGCGGAGGGTGATCCTGACAGATGTTTCCAGAGATTTTCCTCAGTTATAGCAAGCTTATGCCTGGATATACCTTCCAAACTAAGCCCTAGACAACTTCGTTGTCACATCCGCTTTCATCTATGATCCTACCCTGGCTTGAGCCAAAGTTGTTTAAAGTCCATAAAAAAATTCAATTCCTTTGTGGTTGAGGTAGTAACTTCAGAATCAAAAGGTTTCGGGGCAGTATGATATCCTGAAACTGTTTGAATAGAACGGTGAAATTATGATTGTAACTGACTTAGCGCAAATTCTATCCTTTGTTGAAGCGCTGAACAGTGTATAAGCTGTGAAATCTTTTTGGGTGAACCCATGTGGGCGGTAACTGAAAGAAAAATAGGAAGGAGGCAAAAGAACTTGTAAGAGGTCCCTGTGGCACGTCTTTAATATTGCTTTTAACCACAACAGCAATTGTGTATGTTGCAGCTGTGCGGTCGTAAGCTTTTGGAACTCATTTACATCACTTCTATTCTTCTCAGGGTCGCGGCTCGTTCTCTCGATACAGGCTATACCTAAAGAGTGCCCCCAAACTACACAGTAGTGATGACACAACTATTCTTCAAAGAGAGAAATGTCCACAAGCGCTGCGGCGCTTTGCAACAGCCTAGGCGACATTAACAATCCCTCCACTACGTCTAACTATAAGAAAGACGACGATTGATCGATCACAACAAAAACAGTTTATTCAATAGAGGGTTAAAGTATAATACAATTACCTCTGCATCAATTACCTTACATTGAGTACTTACGTACCCAGCTCATATAACCATCTGGTGTATTTAATACTTTGCATTCTTCACAATCAACAATAGAATTATCTTCTCTTTAATTCTTACTCAATGATTAACAATTTATAATTATGTGCTAATAAATTCCTAACATAATATACAAATAAACAAAAACATAAAAAGTTGTCCACTTCGCTTTTACAGCGGCTCAGGTCCAGCCATCTAGCGAGCAACTCTCGAAACTTGTCCTATCACATTCGTAGTTATAGGCAGGTCATTACAAACTGTGCTGAACACACTTGGAAAGCAGATAGCATAATCTACCAAAACAATGCATCCTGTCGCAAGGCCCGTTGCTTCACGAATATACTAATAATTGTACCTTTCTTTAGTGGTCATAACATTCACCCGACCTTCCTCCCATTCTACATGTATGGACACAATATGTTATATTAAATATCAGTCCTTTTTTTACCTGGCTTGTAGGCTCGAAATGTGGATATTCATGCAGTGTATACCTATTTGGACAACAGAATTTCCCGTGGCTTTAATCTTAGTAAAGAAGGATTTTTCAACTTATCCTTGTTTGTACAAACTTTTGTTTTTGTTTTTGTTTTTAAACTCCAGTAATTAATTCCCAAAGTTTTATCCGATCGTTATGTACGTACAAAAATTGTGTTGGTTTGAGGAGGGAGAGGTTGTTGTGTGGATAGGTTGTGACTTTCTGTGCAAGTTGTAATCCGTAGGAGATTAAACTCGATATGTTTTTTCGCTCTTTCTTTTTTTTTTCTGTTGATTTAATATTGACGAACTCATTAAATCTACATCAAGATGTAGAGCGTGGAAAAATAAGACTTTATATCCCTCATCTTCTCCCCAGCATCGCCTCCTCCCGAACACACATACACGTTATTATTGGTGAAAGCACGTGTTGTATACCACATAATATATGAATATCTGGTTCACCTTTATTTCCCATTTTGGTATTGTTCCGTTCCATATGCGTGTTGTATGCATATATATATTTTTTATTAATTCTATTTTGGGTATGTAATATGTAATACGTTCCGAATTGTCCATGGGAAAATGTATATTGTTCCAACTGTGCTGTTTAAATAAATAATGGAACTTCATGATGGAATTCTGTTATGCTCTCCGTTTATTTTGCTATCGTAATCCGAAATATTCAACATCTCGGATATAAATTTCTCGTAACTTCTTTCTCTTTTATCTGGACATGAAGGGGACTGAGGGGGGTTAAAGGTTCTTTGATGTAATCGCCAATGAACGTAAATTATTTGCTCGCGTGGACTTTTTAGTGTTGAAATTTATGTGCATTTGTGAGTGTGTTTGCGGGCACTCTGTGCATACAATACTATATGTTACAGTTTATGATTATCAATTGACATAAAACGGAAGAACATTGTACATTTCTCTCATTTGTTTATACGTCCTAAATTTATATGGTTTACGTACGAAATAGTAAAAAAAAAAAAAAAAAAAACTTCTCGTTCCAAGTGATGTGTAGTATGATTTCTACGCTTTACGTTGTTTTTTTTAACTGCTCTTTCTTTTAGTATACTTTAGTACGACCGGCTATTGTTTAATTGATAAAGCTTTTGACTTCCCTAGATTCGAACCCAGCACTGTCCAAATATGGTCATCCGTCCTGACTGATGTTTCTTTCCAGAGGTTTCCCTCAGGCACGCCAGGCTAATGTCGGAATGGTACCTTTAAACTGCTCCCTAGTTGATTTTCTTCCCACATCCCTCTTATCCTGTACCGGCCTGAAGTAAAGATACCTACAAGCCATAAATACAGTTATAATTCTGCTTTATTCCATTGGTATGATTTTGTCCGTAATATTTTGTGTTCTGGCGGCAGTGACGCACAGCTTCGAGTTCTGCTACAAAAGAACTTGACTGAATTTTTTTAGAATTCTCTTTAGATACAGAAAATGAATGAGCCAATTCTACCTTGACTAAGGTCGTAGCTGCTACCTTCCTCACTCGTTTCACGAGAAGAGTTCTCACCGGAGGGCATTATCCCAAAGACTTGTATTCAGCTTTGGTCTAAATGTCTATCTAGCTCTGACTTTTTTACCCTGCTTTTGTTAGGTTAGTATATCCGTCCAAATTTTGTCAAACTCAAATCTTCTTTTTATTTTTACCACCCATTTATCTAGAATTTGAACTTTTTTATTATTACCACTCGTTTATTAATTTTGTCTGTCAAATCTTGTAATCATATTTTTACCAACTTCCTTCCCATAACCCAATGGCCTTGAAACTTTCTACACTTGTGCATACCTAATGACAATACAGAAATTAATTATGAAGAATTTTTTAAATCCAAGATGGCCGCACCGTAGTTATGAAAATGCCTTTTTCTCACCGCAAGTCCTTGGCCGCTCCGTGACTAACAAGACAACTGTCCAGCCGTAATATCAGAACTGTTCTTACATTCCAAAATATTACCCATGTTATAATGTTAGAGTACCATACGTAATGGTGTTTCACTGCACCAGGATTTCTTCCAGTCTATACTAAAATGTGTAGTGATGTCATAGCAATGATGTAGCAGGGCAAAGAACGATGTATACATTGTTTGCAGGACGGCACATCTTGATTTTCCGAAATCAGTACACGCGCTCGCAAAAGCATCGTGTCCGTTGTTTTATTTAGTTCGGAAGCGTTCCGCTAGTTTACGTTTCTTGTCGTAGTCAAATAAACTTAGCGTCTTTGCTAAAGAAGGATTTGTTCTGACTTTTGTACGCATAGTTCTAGTATAAAATTTGTACACTCGCTGTCGCTGAAAGTTAAGTAAATACATTAATCACATTGCTCGATTAAACGTTGGACGTTGAAATTCGATACTTTTTTTCTTTTTTCGTTGCTTCACTTCCAGTTAGAATGGACCGATGATAGAGGGAATTGGTGTTGGCCAAATGGGCTACTTTACCAGTCAATGCAAGTGTTCGCAAACAAAAGTGTAAAAAAATTCGTTAATAAGTAATGCCTCGGGAAGCATTGGGTAATCGAAGGTAAAATGTTTTAATGGAATAACGTATAAAAAGTACTAAATGTCAAGGACAGAATTCGAGAGTGAAATATGAACGGAAACAGGACATGTTGTTTGTTGTGTCAAATCAGATAGGAATTTGACATGACAAATGGAAATGAGTTAGATCTAGATTAAAACAAAGAGAAGATCAAATATTAGATGGAGAGGTGTAGAATGAAACAGAAGAGAAGATGAAATATTAGATTGAGAAGAGTTGCAGACCAAAGACAAGCATATGTAATTGGGAAGGTTTGTATGTAACATGTAACACTTAAATATAATGTCCAAGTGTTAGTGGTAATTAAAGGTTCGTGACTGTCCCGTGCTCACATTACACGATAGTACTTTGCTGAAACTATTGAAGTCCTTCATTGTTAGATATCGAAGTGAAGAACAGTACAACTGCGTCATTGCTGATGCAATAAACAAAAGTAAAAAGTGATGGAAAAGATGAAGATAGTTTTAAAAGTGGTGGATTAAGGGTTAAGCCATGTCATGTCATTTAATTGTAACTCCCGCGCAATTTAGTAATATGTCATGAAGTGAAATTTGCCCTGTCTTTTTAACCTGTGAAGGCATCCCGTTCTCACTGTCAACACACACATCTTCCCTTACATGTTATTCTAATGTGTATGTGTAAAGGTCCTATCCTTAGAAACTTTTCGTATAAAACGAGAAGAAAATAAGAGTTTTCAGCTAAAGGAAAAGTTTCACGAACCGGGGAATAAACAGACCACGACGCAACAAAGTAATTCCCGAATGGTTAAATTTTCTTCCTTGTTTTTTTGTGTTGTTTTTTTTGTTTTCTTTACTTTACTGTGTTTTTCCTTGTTTGCTGATGCTTCTGGTTTTCTTTCTCTTCTTGTTTTTTTTTCTTTTTCTTGCTTTCGTCCGTTTTTACATCCTGTACTCTTGAAGACCCTTGAGAAACAGCCTTCTCTTCTTCTCGTTCTTGTACCCTAAGTTCAATTTCCTTTCCGCTGTTCCTAGTCTCCGGAGAACTATAGTCAACAGTTCGTCGACAACACTTTGACGCTCTGTTTGTCTAACTTTTAAACAGTGTATTCTGTCTCTCCTCCCTTGTAGTAACTGCCAAAGGGAGTGCTTTAATTTCCAGTCGCTCTTTAAAGAAGAATTCGAATATTGAGTATGGGCACTATCAAATGATGTACTTGTGAAGAACTAACCTTGACAGAACAAGTAATATAGATGTTTATTTTCGTCAAATATACCTCACTTTCAAATCGCAACTTCGCCCTCGTTCTCATTTCATCCACACCCTTACGTGGTATGGGGGTTGCGGAGAGTTATAAAGAGTTATAATGACACATTTAAATGTTTTTATAGGGCCTGTTTTGTCTGATTTACAAACCAAAATTTGATAAAGATGAGACATGGAGCCTAAAGGTCGTATTACATGCAGCAACTTGTTCATGCACTTCTTTATGTTAACTTGTTAATGATCAAGTTGAGAGAAATTTGCTCGTGTAATAGGGCTAAGTTAACATCAACTTGTTGCTGTCAACCTCCTGCTGGATATCAAATCGGTTTGATATTTTTAACCTGCTCGTGAGCAAGTTGACGCATCTAATAGCATTAGCAACTTGTTCACGGCCATTTTACCCTTCTGCGCATGCGTAACTACATTGTTTTCTCTCTGAATCTATTATCACAATAAAGTTGGCAAATTATCACTTTCAATCATGAGTGACTTGCCGTGTTACATGCAAAATGTCTTAGCTGAAATTATTGAACTATGCCGAAATCATCCTTGTCTGCAGCGGGTACACAGCAAGGATGATTTAAATCTACTAAATATCCATGTGTTTAGACCACATAAAAAACTGAGGATGCAGTGGTCACGTAGAAGTTAACATCAGGAACTTCATGAACAAGTTGTTGCGTGTAATACGGCCTTAAGTCTAAATTGTCAAATTTTCCAGACACTGAATCCCCTTTTATGCGGTGGCTCTTCGTATTACTTGTAATTTTGATGTATATATTTTGTCTCTTTAAGTTGGGGAGCGGTTTCATTTTTTTAGTATTTTTTTTTTCATGAATTTGTGGGTTAAATTGTTTTTCCATTCTTTTGTTAGAAATTTTACCTAGCATTTTTTTTAAGTCTTGGTAATTTGGGTTTACAAGAACATATTTTCAGTACTTCTTTGCTCTGAAATTAAACTTTTTGTAGTGTTTTTATGGTTGGCTGTTTTCATGAGGAGGTTCGTTGTCATTAGATGTTTATGAAGATGCGGTTCGTTTAAGACTAACAGTATCTTCAGGTGTATTTCTCGGATATTTGGTTCAATAATTTCGTTTTCTGTTATTATTATTATTTTTTTAATTGGAGGAAATATTTTTTGTACCTTCCTAAAAAAAAAATCATTATTTCTCGTACCTCAGGTTTCGTCTAACCTCCAAACTGAAATTTGCTGGAGCCCTGGTCTGGACTATCAAATAAGTACTGTTCATATAGTTTAGTCAGATATCTTCCCATTATCACGCGATCTTCAGATATACAATCGATTTGCGGTACACAATAAGCAGTTACGCTTTGTGGAAAAAGCAATGCGAAACGACCAAAGTAGCTTGTGTTCTAGAATGAAATAGGACTTCTGGTACATGTGGAAACACTTGTTACATGTTACTCCGTGGAGGTAGCGTACAAATTTTTCTTCCATTCATGGACTTCACGTAGTAGTGAGGCGATTGTTGGCATTTGAGCAATACAGTGCGCCATTTTATCAATCCCTAGGTGGCTTTGTACGTCGACTTGGGTACCATGGCCGCCTCGGTGTCCGGATACACCACCGTTTGGAGTCCTTTTGGGCGCTGTGGGGAGGTTGATTTGAATTGTGGATCCGTTACTAGGGAATGCGTTGTGGAGAGTGTATGGCTGAATACATCTTTAGATAACTTAGGTTCACTTGTGGACACCCTGCCTGTGTACTTCTTCTGGCTCGAGCAGACTTAACTCTTTAGTACGTGGGTATTCTATGAATTATTATAGCGTGTTAGTGTGTATATCTTTGTGTACTTTTGCGTACGTAAAGTTCCTTCAAGTAACATTGTCTGTACCGCTTTTCTCCGAACACTGTACAATACATAGGCTTCACTTGATGAATGCGTTTAATAACTAAACCATAGATCGAGAACATTAGTGCACAGCACTGTGACATATACGTTTCCCCTTAAACAGTGGCGTAAGTTCGGTCTGAGAGACAAATGAGTTTTGAAACGAGTTTGTAACGTGACAGGTGTTCTAGGATTATGGGTAAAATTAATTATTGAGCTGACAGTTATAAAAGAAAAAGAAAATAGGACAAAAGAGAAAATAAATGTTTAAAAAATATATTTTTTTAAAAAAGGGGAAAAAGAAGCGTTCATGTGCTCTGTTTTTCTTCTTGGTGATATATGAGAAAAATTTAGCGCGTTGCGATGTAGTTTATGCTTCTCTGACAAGTGCGTTCATTTTTCAGGCGTTATGCAATCCATCAGGTTGTATGTTGTTTTTTTTTTTAACTACGTTTCACTAGCGTTTTTTTTTTCCTTTGCTTTGCGTTTTCTGACCAGGCAAACTAGTACGTTAAGGGCGTATGAATACAAAAAAAGTAGAATCTTGACTCCTTTCCCGATTCTCCTTCTCTTTTTCGTGTAATACTGTGTGCGTGTGTGTATTTTGGACTGGAAAAATTGAAGTGAGATGCGAATATTGTGTTTGGCCTGTGTGAATCCACTCACTCTACAGACCGTAAGTGGAGAACGATTTTTTTTTATTATTGGGATGGGGCATATGTTTGTTTTTGTTTGAAACGTAGATAGAAGAGATGCCTAAGAGATTTCGAAAGTGTTTTGTTTTCGTTATTGACGTAACGGGTACAGAACTGAATGAATTAGGAGAGGACCGGGATAAAACTTGTTTCAGGAACAGCTTGGACTGCCACTCTTTTGTCAACAGAATGGAGATTCTGTCGTCCATCCTCTACAGGCATTTGGATTTACATTGTCGTGTTGCACGGAGACGAATACTGTCTGTCACTCGAGGATGACAAGGGACATGTTGTACGAAGGACAGAATACAATACGATTTGTGCATGGGTTCTCTGCTGGACATATTATATATATATAT
>JAGDQP010049702.1:2411-13651 GCA_022664845.1 Lepisma saccharinum | reverse complement strand
AATCACTGTGTCTTTTCTCTACATAAATTCCGGTTTCATATTTACGCACCTGGTAAAGAGATACGGCATATTAAATTATGATTAATAGCAGAACAAAGGGCATTTGCCACATTGTAAATATTTGACGCACTGTTTTGCAGATGTAGATACGGCAATAAAAAATCACTAGCATTGTAACTCCTCGCATTTTTTTAGATACGACACTTTGTAATGAAGCCGGCGTAACGAGCGTAAGAAGATCGATGTATTTCCTAAATGATCACTGTTTAATTTTGATTAGATTCCTTGATATCTGTTTCAACAATCAGAACATCAGCATGATCTGCAGCAGTAATCGTTCTAATGCTATCGTATTCAAATCTCTGAACAAGTTGTAAAACAAAACGATCCTTATTGTCGAATTTGTTTAATTCTTTTCTATATGATTAGCCTGCGTCTTTTCATTGAAAATAATTTCAGAAGTTCGTTTTAACATTCTTTGCTCTCGTTTGATGCTTTTTGTACTGTTGCAAGTTTGAGTGTAGTCACCAAGCACAACACTCTTTCCATAATATTTATGAATAAAACATAAACAGTTTCAATGTCTTCAAGTGTAGACCTACTCTGTTCTGTTCATGCCACATGATGTATCAAGCTACTGCCGTAAATCGCCATTGAATTTACAGTTGCCATAAGCAATTGGTTGCTTTGGAAATGAATTGAAAATTTCATGCAAAGATGATTTCTTCGTTTTTCTCATTAAGCCTTTTTCAACAAATGAGGAAAGCCGAATCAGAGAAAGTTCAAACGTAAAACACTGCTCCAAATCTTTTGCTGGTGCATACAATAGACATCCTTTATAACAGTTCGTGCCTTGCCACCTCAGTTACATTCACTAAAGACTACGATTTTTGAAATGCTAATTTCTGATTTTTATACGAGGATATTAGACAGATGAATAATAATAATAATAATAATAACAACAATAATAATAATTGAATTATACTGAAGATATTTTATCATAATCTTTATACTGCTTTCAAGAAGAATGTACCGGAGATAATGTTTAAAAATAAAAGAGTAATTTATGGATGACCCATGGATGAACAAGGAGTTGACGATGCTCATCAATAAGAAAACTTTTGTTAATTCTTGAATTGTGTAAATTATATGTAAAGAACAGACAAGGTATTAGTGCTAACGCAACCGAATCTAACTCGTCTTAATCTAAACTTCGACGTTCTCAATTAGGTTAAATTCAATAAGTCTAAATATGTACATGTCACATAAAGCAGTCAACAACCCAATCAGTTCATGCAATGATTCTTTCATTGCCACAGATGAAGTCGAAATATGAAACATCAAATACATATGAGTTCAATATATGTAGCATAAGGTTAGTGTACTACACATGCAAACGACAAATAGATATGCAGTTAGTATCATCACAAGAAGTTCCATGAGATTGAATACATTCAAACTCAGCTTCCCTTCTGAATTAAAGAGCCGTAGGTTACTTTTCTGTAGCTAGCTAGTAAACGGACTTCCACTATTAAACTTTAGCCTTCTGTTACCTTTGCAACCATAAACGACAGTAACGCCTTAATCAAAATTAACACTATCTGATAGCAGAAACACTGATACTAAAGAGTTCATGCATCAGACAACATTATTCTTCATGCAAATACCACTAACTTACATTAACGTATAAACTTGTATAATAGCGGTTCCAGCAAACTCCTTCAACCCAAAGTAGACACAATAACCCTAGTCTGCATCATGAAGAAAAATCCGACATCATAAACGAAGTCTTTCATAGCATCTAGAAAGTACCAAACCTGTGTCAGTATTTCTTTTATGTTCAAACATCGCGCGGTTAGCTTCAAGCTTAAACATAGCTTGAACACCCATTGCTTCAGCAGAAACTAAATATTTTGTGAAATCAAAACGACGTAATGACATGAAACGGTACTGAAAATATGCATAATTACGAATCTTAGTTACGAGAAAGTACAATGAAGTTCGTAATATTCATGTATCTGCTTCAGAAAGAGTATTTATGGTAACAGTTCCTAATTTTGGCATCAGTACTAGAGATCCTATGTTAATAGTAAACCAAAAGAACTGGTGTACAAGGGCAATATGGATACATAGCTAAAATATTTAAAGAACTTTACTCACTAAATTTTAACATAGGGATAAATGCAAACGTACAGTGCAATATTGTTGAGTAAAATACTAATGTCATTCGAATCCCATATGTCTCTGAATCTGATGTGATTGACGTTATTGGTAAACTTAAACCACTATCGACACCCGACACTTGAATTAGATTCCATGCCTAATTATATTGTAAAACATTGTGCTAGTGAACTACCTCCGCTTTCGGTTCGCATTTTTAACTTATCTTTAAATAATGGTATATACCCCTCCATCTGGAAATATGCTTTTATTGTACCCATTCATATAAATAGTAGTGGCGGAGATCCAAATAATGTTAGGCCAATCACTCTACTTAATAGTTTCCCCAAAAATATTTGAGATAATTATATTTAAGTACTTGAGTACTTGAGTCCTTGAAGTTAGTATGGGGGTCTACAAAGGCTAGGTTAAGATAACCCCGAACAAAAATGTCATGGTGGAGGGAAGCAGCTTCACCATTACCACCGTGAGTATGTAGATGAATGACATCGGCAGGGCTCAGAGATGGACAGGGGACGACATTTTCCCTGTGTCGACACTTCATATTTCCGTGCCCGTGAAGTGAGAAAGGTGGCATTTACCTATTCAGGCTTTTTGGTAGCGAAAGTAAAACTCGGAAGATATTTTGCAATTGAACTAACATACGGACTCATTCATTTGTTATTACCGAGATTTTATACGCCTGTAAGTAGTTTTCGTATGACCTTGTAGCACGACTAGATTTTAATTGATAGTGTAGAACAATCATTTCTGTGATAGCTTATTGTAACAGAGTTTTCTGTGACTCTTGTCATGATTTATACAGCCAAGAGCGTCATTATTTTTACTGTTAGAGTGATAGTCTAAATTTAGTGATTCATGATCCAAACAAGCGAAATGTAATTTAAAATATTTTGTCCTGTTTGAAAGTATCGTCATTATTTTTTCTGTTTGTCGATTATTATAACTTTTTAAAATGTATATATTGTGGATTGAGCTGGCATCCATTATCAATACTTTCACATATTGAGGGATGACGTCCTTCGGCTATCACTCTTCGGGGCAAAGATAGAAAATAAGCGGCTAGAACATGTGTCTACGAATCATCCGGTATTTACCAAACGAATAAAGGAAACTTTGTCCTGTATATTTGATGGCTTTAATTGTTATTGTTGATGACATAAGGAGGCCTAAAAATAGTACAAAATGTTGAGCACATGAAATTTCGAATTTGAAGATGCCGTACTAATCCAGTTTGATTGCGTCAGCCAGTGGCGTACGCAAGGGGTCTCTGGAGTACATCGCACCTGAAAGAAGATAATTTTTCTGCTAATATTTCTAGTGCTTTTGACACTAATTTTCACATAAGCAATGTTAGTACATTTTGTATCACAGAATTTGAATACAGGTATGAGTATCTTTTACGTACACCTACACCATAACATGACAACATACTCCCAAAACCGGTGAAATATTTGTTAGTTTGGAGTTATATGATTGCAGAATGGAATTGTAAGCTATTTATCGTCAGAAAAAAGGAAAGAAAGAGAAAGTGAGTGAGAGAGAGACAGAGTTCAAACATGTGGACAAACATAAACTTAGAACCATAATAGTAGACACCTCTTTAATGTATAATAATTACTTGCTGCCTGTGTCGCAGCCTTAGGAGAAAGATACCATATTTCGAATACTTTTCTCTAACTCAGTTGAAGACATACTATGAAAGGAAATTGTTATTTATTTACAGTTGTTGAAATTCATATCTGTTGACTTTCATGTTTTATGTACAAATTTAAGTTGTACTCGGAAATAACACGTAATTATATTTTTATTATATATGTGTATTTCATAACATGGTTGAGAAGGATTCCTAATTTCGAATAGGAAATGAAGGCATTAAGATAGACTGCTACAAAATGTTAAGCCTTTTATTAAAAATCTGAGTGCAAGTTCAAGTTCAGGAAAGCGAAAAGGAAGCATGAACCATTTTTGCAAAATACCTGTCAGATATTTCGTAATATAGATAGAAGTATCAAATAATAAGTAAGTAGGCCTGACTTGAAATTTCTTCCTGGTTACTGAATAACGATGAAAACTAGCAGTTTTTTTCTAAATAACAGAAAATTGTTCAGAGCGTATGCTAAATGAAGGAAAAATGCTTCATAATTAAAAACTTCAGAAGAAAAGTTTATTATTATCAGCATCCGAAACTTGACATACTCGACGCTTTTTCTTTCTAAACTTTACTTTACTTCGAAATCGTCGATCATAAAGGAAGCAAACAGTCTTACAACTAGTTGAGTGTATTCTATCTAAACACATCACATAAAAAACAATTGGCTTACTGTTTCCTTCTGATGTTCACATTTGTAGAAGAGCACATTGCAGATTATCTTCTTTAAGTAACTATTTTAAAAGAAAAATCTCTCAGGAGAAAGGACGTTGCTTTAAAAATCTGGGAATTGTCTGCGTTCGGTTCGATCACAGAAATTACTTTGAGAAATGAACAAACTTTTATAGTTCTAATTTAGTTTTTTGCACTTGTTATTGTTGTGTGCAGTTTTTTTTAAAGTTAGTTCCTAATTCCTGTACATACTGAACAACGTATATAGTAGCTTATCCTGTATATAACATTCACGTTAGTTGAGAAAAATAAAACAGAGTTCAAAAAATTGGCCAAACACCGATAACAAACCTTAAAAACTGAGTTGAAATTTTGGTTACTTTTAAGTTAAACTTAAAGTGGGTAAAGTGGGCGGATGTTCAATAGGGTGGGAAGAAAAAGATTAAAATTGTGTGACTGGTTCCTAATACTGGCAATAAGTTAAATTTAATCTTCGTGAATAAGCGTGCAAAACTTTTTGCTGAAAAATAAATTCTTCGGGTACCACAAGAGCTTCGAAACTTTCATTTTCGGAAATTCTGTGTAATTGTTAGGTTTATAAATTTGTGTGTGTTACTTTCTCAATGTGAATCTACGCTTTCTATTTACATCTAAAATTTTTAACCATTGACAATTACTTCTCCAACTGTCACCACTGGCACCCGTTAAGATAGCGTATGCGTTCGAGTTTTCCCCAAAGCTAGGGATGACAGTTGTAGAGCTAATTCTAAATGTTTACAAGTATTAAATGTAAACCCAAAGCGTAGTGTCACTTTGAGAAAGTAGCACACAATAATTCATACATACTTATAAACGCAAGAATAAGACAAAATTTCCGAAACTAAAAATGTCGAAGCTCTCGAAGAACCCAAAGAATTTATTTTTCAGAAAAAGCCTTTTTCGGGTTTATTCAAGTACTGTAGAGTAAATTCAACAAGCCTTAAAAATTAAATTCAAAATTCAAAAACTTAAAGACGTTTATGTGACTGATATTTTGAGTCTTGAATGAAGATATTTATACTAAATATGTGGTAGGGAGTAGAAAACTATTATGATTTAACTTGGCCTGTTGTAGGCAGTTCAACCTAAAATATTATTTTGAATGTTAATTCTACATTTGAGACTCACCTCTACACATTTTATATTTTTTTTAGGTGTTTCGCATGCCTTTTTTGATTCTTACCGTATTGCTTTTTCCAACATCACTTTCGAAATCCATTCCTAGATACACACGCGACACGATACATACAAATTACAATACAGACAAATAGACAACGCACAATACACTATGAAAATGCAAGTAGGCCTAAGCTACTTCCCTTGCTGGCTAAAATAAATTGCAATAGACGACGTCATCGAATAGAATTGCAAATTATCCTTAACTCCCAACTTGTGTGATGCTAATATAATAGATATGAGTAGATGTTAATACATAGCTAAAATATTTAAAGAACTTTTCTCACTAAATTTTAACATAGGGAAAATTGCAAACGTACAGTGCAATATTGTTGAGTTAAATACTAATGGCATTGGAATTCCTCATGTCTCTGAATCTGATCTGATTGATGTTATTGGTAAACTTAAGAAAATATCGACACCTTGTCCAGATTTCATGCCTAATTATATTGTAAAATATTGTGCTAGTGAACTAGCTCTGCTTTCATTCGTATCATATCTGTGTAATATTACTAACTGTATCAAAACTCACGTAAATAAAAAGGCTTTTTGATGTTGTTTATATAGATATATTCAAGGATTTTCATTCCTATATAATAGTCAAAATTATCAAAGATGGTTCTTCCTTCTTTGTACATAAAGAAGTTATTTGTCATCAAGAAGTTACCAAATCAAAATTGTTTCAGATTACTCGACTGTTCCCACTATGCAAAATGGAATACCGCAAGGGTCACTGCTAGATCCTTTGTTATGTTCTATTTTCATAAATGATATCCAAAACGTATTATGTTTTCAAATATACAATATTATTGTACGCAGACGATTTAAAATTGTACATGGTTGTAAATAATTTTAAAAATAATTAGTTATTTCAGAAAGCCCTTGACAATGGCTCAAACTGGTGCTGTTCTAATATAATGAAAGTCAATTGTAAGAAAATTAAAGTTATGACGAACACAAACTAGACTACTATTTTTACGTCACTTGTTCCAAGAGTTGATACGATAAGAGAAAACGTAATTCTTATGTTCATCTATATAAAATACTAGTAAGACCATGCTAAAGTTCGGTTCGGTTTAGATATCGTCCCTTCGCATTTTCTATCATATTACTAAACTCTTGCCGAGAATGTGTTATACGCGTACTAAGACATTGATTAAACGAACAGTAGCTATCATCCATCATATAAACTTAATTGATTACAAAATCTCCTTCCGCAGTCATATATTATGAAAGCTTAGAAAACACATCTCCTGCTGAGTACTTTAAGTGGATCTGAAAAGCTATACATCTATCTCCTATTAACAGATACTTAATTTGAGATGATAAATGCATGATTTACGTAGTTAAGCATCGTTTTCGTCTAATATAACCATATTACGCGAGATTGCATGGTATATACGTCCATATACTTGGAAATCTTGTACTTTAGGTATAACAATTTTTCTCAACCAATCAGAAACGTTCATACATAGAGAAAAGCAATATAAACAAACAAAATAGCCAATCATAGTTAAGTTTTAACACTATTGACGACCAGGTAACTAAGAGCCAATCAAACGTCAGTGCACATGAAGCATAAGAAATTAAGAGCCAATCAAATGCCAGTGAACATCAAGCTTAGGAAATTAAGAACCAATACCTAATCTAAAATAAATAACTATATTATGCTAACTATACTACTTCCTTGAAGTTAATAATGGGTTCTACAAAGGCTAGGGGAAGATAACCCCGAACAAAAATATCATGGTGGAGGGAAGCAGCATCACCATTACCACCGTGAGGATGAAAATGAATGACATCGCCAAGGCTCAGAGATGGATAGGGAACGACATCTTGAATGTCTGCCTTTACCGCGAGATCGTAGAGCTGACAATCTACACCGCTAAATCATGGTAAACTAGTCTCTAATACGGATCTCCGGGCAGGGGCTGATCAAGGGGTTCCTAAAACATAATTAAGAAAGACATTTGATTAGGAACGTGGAACGTACGAACGTTATACAAAACTGGTGCTCTTCAGGTGGCAGTACATAATTCCGAGAAATACGAGCTGGACATATTAGCGATAAAAGAAGTCCAGTTGAGGATCAAGATAGTATCCGAGAGGGAGAATACACTTTCTACTACGGGGTAACTTAGTCACATATTTTCTTAACAGGATTCCTCACTAAGAACAGTATTCTTCCAGGGGTGCTGAATATAGAGTTGGTAAAGGAAAAACTATCGTACATTACGATACGATACGATGGGGCAACACAGTGTTCTATGCTCCGACCGATGTGGCTAATAATAATGACAAAGACACATTTTACAAGGAGCTAGAAAGATTGTTTGACCGGAATACGAAAATTGTGTTAGGTGATTTCAACGCTGAAGTAGGGAGATAGGAAAAATATAGGCAAATACAACCTTCACGAAAAGACCAATAACAATGGAGACAGGCTGATAATCTTCACGATGTCGAAAAACCTAGTAGTAAAAAGATATACACAAGTACACATGGATATCTCCGGATGGAAAAACTCTCAGATCGATCACGCATTAGCAGATGGACGAAGACACACCAACATAATGGACGTTAGGTTGTACAGAGGAGCAGAAGGTTACACCGACCATCAGTTGGTGATCACAAAAGTTATTGAAAAGTTATGCATCGCAAACAAAGAAACCAAACGATCAAAACCACTGAAATTCGAAGTGGAACGATTAGATAATCCAAGCAGATTACCAACTTAAATGTCAAATAGGTTCGAAATCTTACCCGACTCTAGTAGTAATAAAGATAACATTAATAATGACATTGATATAAGTAATACGTGGGAGGCAATTCGTGATATAGTGAAGAGTTCAGCGAAGGAATGTTTAAGTGAGAAGAAACATTAGAAAAACAAACCTTGGTTTCACAAAGAGTGCCTTAAGCTTCATGAGGAACGGAAACAGGCAAGGCATCGATGCAAGTAATAAAAACGAAGCAAATACCAACCACTACAGTAACGCAAAACGCAAAGCCTCACGGGGGTTCAAAAACAAAAAGCGAGAATATGTCACGCAGAAGATTCAAGAGATAGATGACAACGGCAAGACAAATAATATCCGCGATCTGTACAAAGGTGTAAACTCGTTAAGGAAAGGTCACCAGCCTAGATTAGGGATGATTGGAAATGAACGCGGAATATTCAAGCGGATTCGACTAAAATTATCGATGTATGGAAAAATTATTTAGACAAACTTCTTAATGTTTACAACGGAGAACAAACAGAGGAATTTAAAATCTACATAGCAGAACCGTGAATACCCGACATAGCGAGATCGAGGTCTAAATGTCAGTAAAGAAATTGAAAAGTTTCAAATCACAAGGAATAGACAATATCCCAGCCGGACTAATTAAAGCGGGAGGAACGGCATTAATCAAGGAACTTCATAAATTGATAAGTGCTATATGGAGGAAAGAGGTGCTTCCAAAAGAATGGAAAACTTAAATAATACTCGCAGTTTATGAAAAAGGCGAAAAATCGGACTGTAATAACTACCACGAAATCTCGTTACTAACAGCATGTCACACAGTATTGGGTAATATACTGCTATCTCGCTTAAGCGTATACGTAGATGAAATATTTGGAAATTACGCACGCGGATTTAGAAGGAATAGATCCACGCTGGACCAGATTTAAACCTTGAGACAAATCTTAGAGAAGAAATGGGAATACAATGGGACTGTTTACCAATAATTTATTGAACATTTACAGAAAATATACAGAACGGTTATTCTGCCGGGAATATTTTACGGTTGCTAAAGTTGGAGTAGGACCCTAGCAGATGAACATAAAGTATGAGTGTTTGAATATAAGGTCTTGAGAAAGATATTGCTGTGTTCTTTGCTTGGGTCACAGTAAATAATAATAACAAATCTAAACGATCAATGCAGTCGAACAAAGTAAAAGTATGTCGTAAGTGACCGGGAGCAATCAGTAGTGCAATACGTAAAGTTAAGTCCAGTATGGATAATACTCATCTAAGCAATATACGAAAAGATATACTCCAGTAACAGCAAGCAATAATGATTGATTATAATAGCAACTCAAAAGACACAACTCTGTAATGTAAGTTTTATTACATCAGATGTAAACGAGCAACATTCCAAATACACCATCTTTACGAAAACATATGTCATATGAAATAAATACATTAACATACTTAACTGCTCAGTTCCGTTCTCAAGTAGTCGTTCTCAGATCCTAATTGTACAGTCACGAACCAAAGTAAATGGAAGTTGGAGTTATAAGAAATAGTAGCTTTTGCTCTAGAAGAATTATTGCACTGTAAGCCTAGTAGTTAGACAACCAACATGACAGTACATATATGCACCAAAACATGCAATGCGAGGATATTCCTCCATTTGGAGCAAGAAAGAATTGACTTGTTCAGCATACTGTAGAGAACCACGAGAGAGTTAGACAGAAATCCCATCCTTGTTTTGTTCAAACACATACAAAGAGAGAGAGAGAGAGAGAGAGAGAGAGAGAGAGAAATTGAAAGACGGGGAAAGGGCGAAAAGAAGAGGGGAGAAAAAAGAAGGAAAGTGTTAAAGGAAAATAGCGCAAGACATGGAAATAAATGAAATTTTATCCCTTATGAATAAACAGTCTGCTTCTCTCTCTCCCTGCCCCCTCTCTCTCCGTCTTGTGTTTTTCTACCTTTACGGGTAACATCTCTTTCAATCCCTAACATAATTTACAATGCTTAATTCCTTGAAGAAAATAATTGAAAATCATAACGTGGATTTGAACCCGCAATCTTGGGAACGAGTGTCTGACACGCTAACCACTCAGCTACACAGACCATAGCAAAGGAGTTGTTAAATTAGCCATTTAACTCGGCACTCTCAGCGGTTAATTAATATACATCCTGTTTCAGTATCTACTCTCCACGTTCCCATGGTCACTAATTTAAGATAATCTACGAAAAATGCAAACAAGCAATTATTAATAATAAAATTGAACATATAAACACATATTTTGAAAGAAAAGAAGAAGAGAAATCTTGCCCCTACTCCGAGAATCGAACCAGGTTTTTTTTATTTGGTAAGCCAACGTCGTATCAATACGCTAAATTGGCAACTTCAAATTACGATCAGTGTTCTTTACGGTTAAGGAGTAGTTTTTTTTCTACTGTCTAGACGCAAGTAGGAAGACAAGTATCCGGTTTCTCATTGGCCTCCTACCAGTCAATCCGATACGGTTTTCACAAAGTGAAGTTTTTAATTAAGAACATTCACTGGTTCCCTTTCACCCTCGTTCCCACTAATCTATGGAATTGCGACTAGTGACAGGAAGAGCACGAGGCTGAACCATTCTCGCGCATGCTCATTACGCATTTGGTGGTTAAATAAGTCAGTTACGGTATTTTTATTGCACAGTCTAATAACTCGTGTTTTCACAATGTGCTGTTCCTCTCGCTAGTCACAAGTAATGTTGGCGTTTATGTTTGTGTGTATGTGTGTGTATTAAAAGCCTCTGGAA
>JAGDQP010049701.1:0-14431 GCA_022664845.1 Lepisma saccharinum | reverse complement strand
TAACACACACTGATTTCACATTAAATATCCACCTCTTCAACGTTGTAATCAAAGTTGTCTTCATAATTATGTTATCGCTGAATAGACCGTTCAACAGAGAAGCATGCAATGGTGTTATTAACTTTTCTTTTGTTCGTGGGGTATATTGTCTTTCAAATAAGCCGAAAACGTTCTGGTTTCGGCGTGCATTTCCCGATGTTTCTCTTGAACGAAGAATATTTTCTGTGGACTTGACATAAGAAAAGAGTTTACGAAACGATTGATTAAAAATTCTGTATATAGCAGAAATATTGAGGTATATGAAAAAAAAATAAGAACATTGGAAGCCTTTGAAATGTGTATGTGGAAAAAGTATCTGAACAGAGAAAACACGGAGTAATGAGTGAGTGTTGAACAGACTACGTGAGGAACTAACAATATACTGGAGACAATAAAAAGGACAAAACCGACACCTGGTAGGATATTGATTACAATAAGATCGTACATGAAAGATTCAATTATTGGATCTGAAGTGGAGCGAATCTGATGGTATGGCTGAGGGGAGAAGATGAAGCGGCTTCTTGACAGTATTAAGGAAGATAATTCGTACGCTAAGACAAGTACAGGGTCGAGATGATTGTATATAGATAAATATGCCTTCAAGGACGTATCACGCACGGCAGAACCTGATGGTAATGCTTTTCCCTAAATAGGTACATTAACATAAATTTGTGCTTAGTTCTTATCTGCGCATGATATTTCCAACTTTTTGTTATGAGAATTTTGGTGTTAGTTCTGACATATCGTGGCGCAATCCAGCCACTAAGAACACTATAGAAGTGCGTATTTTCTGAAGTAGTTGAACCTCTCTAAGAAATTGTTCTTTTAGGCTATATAACACACACGATCACAGCCTCTTTCTTTCTCTCACTTACACTATCTGACGTCATCGCATTACCTTCCAAATCAACCTGTGATATAATTAAATGACGTAGAAGCGCTTCAGATCCGTTACATCAAATGAACAGCGAATACAGGAAAGTGAAAAATGACAAACAGAATAACAACAGTACATGATAGCAGCTGCACAGCATTATGGGAATGGCCCTGAATTTTTCACCACTCCTCTCTCTCTCTCTCTCTCTCTCTCTCTGATTTCCCCTAATCCGCCAACACCCGCATCTCATCCGCTCATAATGTCACCTGAGCGAGCTTTCGTCTGCAACATCGCTAGTTACCTCGAGTTTCCTCTTTTAACATCTCACGTAATGAGAGTAACGCAGTGGATTAGTGCTCGCAAAAGAAGTGTTCGTACGTGTGTGTGTGTGTGTGAATGTGTGTAAATTGCTTCGTGAATAATCAATGTTGTATTTTTTGTGTTGTGACTGACAGTGTCCCTGTGGAATTTTTCTTATGTTTCACGTACTTTTCTTTACCTCGTATGTCAGCATGTAAATGATGGGAAAAGATGATATTTTTTTATGGCTTGTGTTGATAATTATCACCGTGAAAGTCTTTGTTGATTTGGTTTAAATCCGTCTCTGCAACACCTGAGATGATGTGGCATCAACGAGGAATATACCACGTGACTCGAAAAAAGGTAAAAAAAATTAAAAAATGTTATTTTGATTCTATTCTGTTTCAGCGTTTCACTTAAGCAAGAAATTCGAAATCGGGATCAAAGCACGGAGACCATCCTTCTTCAACCATCAATGATACTTCTCACTGCAACGTTTCTTAATTCAAATTTCAAAGTAAAATGTTAACTTCGAATATCCAATAGACTGAAAATAACTAATATAGAAACGTTATATAATATTTCAAGCTTTCACAATTATAATTGGGGAGCTTAAAGGCAAAGGGATATAAGTGACGTTTCCAAATTTTTAAAAAAATGAAGTTCATCTTTTACGAATATATAACAAAAAAGTATGTGTGACCAAAAAAAAACTATTATTATTTTGTACAAGAATATATTGGACCTTATTATGTACTAATTTGTAGAAAATATGGATATTTTCTATCACATATATTTCGTATTATACTGTTAATAAACTCTTTTTTTTTTTTTTTTTTTTTCATTTACAAACGTCAATGGTGGACGAAAAGTTCGAAATGTTTTGGAATACAAGGCAGAATACTCTGAAAATATCCTGGCACGAAAAACACACAAAGACTTCACCGAAAATGAACTTTATATGAATGCATGTGAACTTTATGTGAACCTAAAGGAAAATTGTGTTTTTTGTGTGCTCAATGTGTCTTTGGCTTTCTTACCCTTAGTGAATATTTTGCACACATTAAGTTCATATTTACCGAAGTTTACACTATCTGGAGTACGTTCTCAGATCACTTTTAGTATATTTGCCACTATTAAGTAAACTTTTTGTACAAAAGTTCATGTGATGGGCACTTTAAGTGTACTTTGATTTTCGGTGTACTCAATATTTACAGAAAATGCTGTAAACTTAAAAGTAGCGACAAAGAAAAGGCAGGCTAGAAATTCTTCTTTTCTCAAATTTATAGGCCTATACAACTTCAAATTTTACTCTTTGCAATTTTGCCCTACAGTGCACAGTTTTCTAGTAGGCCTACATCTCATAAAAGGAGTGAAAATGTGGAAATAATAAAACGGGCATATTTCCTATTGCTTTAGAAATAAAACGTTCTCCGTTTTAGACTTCTTTCCCCCTTTACTTACAATATATCATTATACTCGGCTCGTGAATTCTCCGAACACGTTATCCATTGCTTCTTTCTGACTTTCAGTCCATTGAAATCTCGTAGTTTAAAACTTTATTTTGTATGGGCCAGTTTAGTAACTTTTGACCGCACCCCGTCACCATTGGTCCTATACAGCTAGTTAAAATCCACAAACATCCATGTCCTAGATGGGATTCGAATCCGCAACCTTCGAATCGCTGCCCTAACGCCTTAGACCGCGCGGCTTCCTGGTCGACAAAACTAAATCTCATTATAGTTTTAATATGAAAAAGAGTTGCAAAGTTTTCTCATCAGAAAATATCAAGAGATTAATAAATCTTGAGAACAGACGACTTTCAGTCTCACCTGATGGTTAAATTCCACTCTCATAAGTAGGGCCCGGATTTTTAGTTTCTTATAAACCCTGTATTAGTTTTTTTTAAATATTTCTTTATTGTTTTAACATACCGGTTTTTCTCTATTAAACTACAGTAAACACATTGAAAATAATATAATTTTATTTCTTTCATTTTCACTTACATTTTTCACTGCTCCGAACCGCAAAACTACATAAAGGCTTTTTGCTTAATTACTCTTGTGTCATTTCCAAATTTTTATTCTGTCAAAGTACTGAACTTCTACAAAAAAAAAGTTACATTAAACCCAACAAGCTGATTTCTCAATTTTAATCAGGTACTGTTACATTGCGGGACTCCATAGTCTAGTGGTTAGAGCGTTGGACTCATGTCCGCGTGGTCCTGGGTTCATTTCCCGGCTGGAGTCCCACTTTTCAGCGTTCACCCAGGGTCATGAGGCAAACTGGGAAGCCACGTGAATAAAGACATGATGGCCACTCTGTCTAGAAAGCCCCTAATACGCCTGTTCGTGGCCAGGTGGCGTGCAATGCTGACCACACTTTCGTCACTCAAGTGGACGCAGTTCCACCAACCGCGGACAGATGGCGTTGGGGCAGGACCTATTGCTCTCTAACGCCTTTTTTTAACTGTTATACTGCACTTTTAAAAACATTGTTAGGTCTTCTGTGGTGAAACTTTTCTGTTGTCTTTTGAGACATTCTTATAGAAAGATAATGTTCTCTCAGCCAGCATAAAGTCATCGGCGCAAATTTCAGTGAAGCAACTCTTGATTATCCCCATGGTCCTCTGTAATTTGTTCTCCTGGAGAACTGCAGATACATTTTTTATCGTTGCAAACCTTGGGTTTCACTACAGAATCTTGGCGAGCTTCAATGAGCAGGTTGGACTTGAAATTGTGTCAATTACTTCTATTCAGTGACTCCGCCAAACCTCTTGCTGTGGGGGAGTCATCCCTAAATACTCGACTACATCCCCCCAACTTAAAAATGTTTGCGGTGAAAAATCGATAGAAACCGTGCAAAACTCCACTTACGTCTTCCCAGTTTGTGACTTTACCCTCCCCCCCAAACGGAAAATCCTGGCGGATACCCTGCTTCTCTTGTATCTTCTATAGTGGTAAAGATGCGGACTCCATGCTGCATCGACCTTATTGTTATGGAGCATAAGTCAACGTTGCAATTCTAGTTCAGAAGCAACTGTTGTTGTGCTTAAACATGAAACATAATCATATGTATGATTCATTAAACATAATTTTGACTTTTTTTTAAAATAACAATTTTATACATTTTTTAGGTTTTAACGTCTTATTTAGCCATTTTTATGTTTTATGGTGGTGCTTGTTTACCATAAATATTGTACATCTTTCCAACATCTGCCATAGACTTTGATAATTCAAGCCAAAATACGCAGTTACTTACTCCTTGATTATTTATCACTCAGTTCACTAGCGGGATCAGCAAATTAATTTTAAAAAAATACTATGTAAAATTATGGAATGAATGAAATGATTGACTTTCATAAATTATCTGTACCTCCTCCGTTAATGTCTGTTTTACGATTCATGTCTCATATTACACTAGACTCGCTAATCCGGCCATTCCTTGCACATATGGGTGCCGGATTCGCGGAAGTGGCGGATTATTGAGAGGGTCAGAAATTACTAGCTTAAACACATAGGGGCTATACAGGCTGTACTTTATTAAATCCAAAGGTATAGTATGTACTGAACTTTACTGTTAAGAAAGTCACAATTTCAAATACGTATGTATAGCATTGTTTAACATTTTTAACTAACAACATTGTTGCACACGATAAGTCATTGTTGTGCGCGTCATTTCTGCTTGAGCGACTAGAGGCCAGATGTGGGCCGGACTACTGAGAGGCCGGATTAGCGAGAGTCTAGTGTATTTGTGATTGAACAGTTTTGAATAGTATCATAAACATAGGGCTTCACGTAAGACGGAAGCGCAAATAGAAAACTTCAGGGAATTTTCCTTTAAAATAACCTTTTTTGTTAATTTTGGCGGTTTTGCTCTACCCACCGGAATCCCATTGGATGCTCACAGTGTGCAGAGTGTGAAATCTTATCTCCTTTATTTTAATGTGTCATTATAAAATTATCATAATTCTTGTACATAAAATGTGCCTCGTTGTCACACACAATATGGATTAATCCGGAAAACATTAAAACAGCTGCAGAAACAGCGGGAAACCACCCAGTGACGAAGATCGAGTATTCCAATAAGAAGGCAATTTGTAAAAGAACGTTCTATTGGAGTCGGTGACTACGTTTCTTGATAGACTGGCATCTACGTAGATCAGGCTACAAAGATATTCGGGACGGCCGTGGCGGACCTATCATGACAACAACTCTTATAGAACTAAATTTAAGAAGTCCTTACTTTATAGGTAAAACAACTCTTCCTTAACCCTGGAATGGTCGTGAGATAGCGCACTCGCGCTTTCCGTACGCGTCGTGCGCGGATTCAAGTCCCTCCGGGGTCTAATAAAAGGAGTGGTTCCGAGTCCACTTTACCAAAACTGTAAGGACCATTCTTAGAAGCTTACCAGCTCGTTTGGTACGTTAATATCAATTCAAAGAAAGATTTCTTTCTCAACAAGATAAAAAAAAATCATCACAACTTTCTAGAACCACAAAAGTTACTATGGCCGATCAAATTTACCGCCTTTTTTTTTTTTACAAGATCGAAAATAATATTCAAAAAGGGCTGTAATGTTTAGGCTGATATTTACTTCACGGTTATACTTCTGTCAACTCTACAACTAAAAATAGCTTTTTTTTATTTGTTTCACTTTACGCTAATTCTAGGAGAGTAAAAACGTTTCCTTGGTGATAAGTAAAACTGGAGAAACGACAGAAAAAGGTAACTGACAACCGAAATAACAGGTCTTTCGACGCAAGGCACAATCGAAACATTCACAGTCTTTGTCTGCTCCAGATTCGTTACGAAACGGTGAACAAAGTGACGCATTTACTTACTACCTCCATCTGCCTTCCTCCAGACAAAAACAAGTGGAACCCATTTTTTAAACTATGACGTCACAGCCTACCATTCTCCTATATACGATCAACTTTGAGGATCTTTTACGTACGCTTGTGCTATACAATGACGCAAAAATAATTGGATCAAACACGTTTAATTATTTTCAATTATTAGATAGTTATACCAATAACGCATGAATAACCTGTATGCAAAAGAATGCGAAACATTTATAATTCGAATTCGCGTCAAAGAAAACAAAAGTTCCAGCCGAGCTTTTAGAATTTCGCGCCAAGACAGGTAACAGCCATTTAATGGTCAAAAGGTGTAAAATGTTGCATGCTTGGAGAAGAAATTGAACAACAGCATCGATAACAAATGATAGCACGTAAAACAGGGCCTTGGTCTGCCAGTAGACAATGACTCTTCAACCTTGTGCCTAGAAAAACCAATTGTCAAACCATTTGAGATTAAAAAGCTGACCAGTTCTGGATTTTTAGTAAAGAGTCTGATCAAAGTTGTAGGACCCTTATCATTTCTGATTCGTGTAATATTTGTTAGAGGCATTTTCTATCCTTGATAAGATGATGTTTTAAGTCCTCAATTGTAACTCCTGTATCCACCCCTTTAACTACACACGTAAAAGTAGTGGTAGTGGTGGCTTTTTGAGGCCTGGACCCTTTCATTAGAATCAACTATTACTGCTGAGGGCCCGAAGTCTCTTTGGTTGAATGTTTGAAGGAAACTATCTTTGTTTTCTTTGTTTTTAAAAATTAATTTAAGGCCTTTGAGCTTTTGTGTAGGATAAGCTATCAATATTAAGTCTGGAAGTCTACTTTTAATTATCTTACAGAAACTTAACGGATTTTCAAGTTCCGATTTGATATTCTTTATAGTTTTCGCGTATATAGTATCCTGTCCTAAGTTTGTGTTAGCATTTACTGACGAAATTTCTTTATCATCTGTCTGATTGGTATCTTCTTCCTGATCTTCATTGTTAATGCAATTGTATATGTCAGTTCGGGGGTCAGAATATTTAATTGAGTATGCCGGGGAATATGGACTGGTATTGATAACAGGATTGCTTACTTTGGGTGTGTGAGTGCAGGTAGATTTAGGAGAGGAGCTATTTGTTATTTGAATTGCAGATTTTACAGGAGAAATCTTGTTTGGAGTTGTGGTTATAGGTACCTTTGAAGAGGGATGAGGTAATTTTGAGCTTGCATCATCTTCTTCAATTACTGATATTGACGAATTATTTTCTCTTTCTTCATTTTTTGGGATATCAGGGTTGTCCTCATTATCTTCTTCTTGAAGCTGTTGTAAACATCCCCTTCCGCTGTCAAACTTCTTCTTTCTCCGTGGAGTTTCATGTTTAGGATTGTTCTTTTTCAAGAAATCTTCGCGAGTTGCAGGTGACCTTTTGCCTCTGCTGTCATGTTCATTTTCTTGTTTCGATTGTATATTGTCTTGATTTGGGAATAAACTGCTTTCCCTGCTGCTTTTTCCTCTTTTGTTTCTGCCAATGGTAGTTTAAGATAGGTTAGGGAAGTCACAATAAGGCAATATGACAAAATTTTGGGAGAATTTCTAAACAATATCACCAAATGGGTTTCTACAGTTCTGACACTAGGCATTCCACAGGATGGAGAATCCTTACACAAAATATCAGATGTTATAAATGCAGCATCAGAAGAGATATTTCAAACTAGAATGAACATACTTCAGTCTACTGATGGACATCTATATGTTGGACAACAACCATACACGAAGTACAAGAAGACAAACTTACAAAAGTAATGCTTACAAAGAAAACACACAAAATTCAAATAAAAGCTCACAGTGGACAGTTACAAACAAATATTAAATAATTAATCAAAATAATAATTAAAAATTTTCGAAATTTAAAAGCGCGTTCGTCACTCGTACAAGAAATGGGAAAGAAGATGGAAGCAATTTATATTCACACTCATATTACCTTCAAATAATCCTACTCTTTTCCCTTAATCTTACCCATCACCTCAATCAAAAAATTTAAATATAATTATTTATACTAAATTCACTTTAAAAAATAGTCTGAGCAGAAACAAGGTTCTTGAGCACTTTTAGTGCAATTTCCGTGCTTTTCCTGTGCAATTCCATACAAATTTAATTCCAACTTAGAATGGCTAATTATTCTCACAACTTGTAATGACATTCCTGTGCAATTTACGTGCTCTTTCGAAAACTAAAACTAAATTAATTAACTAACTAATAAATAATCATTGTGTCTTTGCAGATATCCGGTTCTTTTATTCAAATTAAACGTTCATTAAATTCTAACACATTCTTACGATAATCAAAAAGACGAAAGTGGCTTAAAATAGCCAGAAGTCCCGCCACGGTGACCCCTTTTAGTGGGCCCATGGCAAAAGTGGCCCTGCGGGCCATTACAATACAGGAAGTTGCAGGATAAATGAAACATAACAAAGTGTCGATTACTTTCTTTATTGTAACAGCTCCGTGTCACTCAGTCAAAAAAGTAATTTGAGAACGTATTCTCATCCATAAATTTTGAATTTATTAATGGCCTTTAGGGAACTTTGGGTCGGATCTTTCATACATAAAGGAAGATGCATACAGTGGTATAGCGGAGGAATAAAATAGTTCCGGAGCGCTTGATTCCCAAATAGTTTGTTGAATATGAGTATGTTAATATTGTACCTTTGCAGTATAGGAATAATATAGTATTCACTCCCTAGTACAAGAATGATTAACCATTCTTGTCAGCAAAGCCAGGAATCAAATTTGATTATTTTCACTAAAAATGTGGCTTTTAACTAAATAATGGAAGTCACGAACAAAGAATCTCTGCAGTGTGAAACTACGAGACGTCCTGATTTAATCTGTCACAGAACAGAAAATTTTCTAACTGATAGCTTGTGCGCACAAATATCTGTATATGTTTGAAACTAAATAAGAAATTAAGCAACACGAAGAGACAAGGAGCTCCTTGACGTTTAAAGAAGTGAAGCCGATTACGGCAAAACCTTTTCAACGACACATTAACTATCTTTCTAGCCCCAGTAGTTCCAAAGGTAGAAATCCCTCCCCGAAAACTCGGGAACCGTCCGTGCAATCTGGATGAATGATACAGGTTTGAGCTAGTCTCACCTATACCTATCCAACGACACCTCAACCACCTTTCTAGCCAGTGTTGCCAACAGTAAACTACTAAAAGTGGATAGGCTATATTCTAAAAGTGGCTAAATTGCTGTATTTCCAATGTTAAACGTTGCCTTTTTTATGGCGAAATCGGATTAGTAAGTGGCTAAAATCATATCTTATCAATACAAAAATTGTGATTTTTGGCGGCTAAATGAAATTCCTAATTGGCTAGATTTAGCCACAAAGCGGCCAAGTTGGGATCACTGTTTCTAGCTGAGTTGATAGTTGTCGACAGACGGATACAGCGGGCGCATAAGACTTTACATCATTAGCTGCAGAAGCCCTACCGGGGCGGAGTCTTGGCTCCACTACGCTCCTGGATGTATGTTGCTCTTCCCCTCCTCTGCTTACAAACGGGTTAGAGTTACCCCCTTTCCGAATTGCCACTTTATGCTCCGTCGGTTGCACCGTCGATACTTATCCGAATTCCCCCTTCGACGGAGCATTGAAGTGAACGGAGCAACGGAGGATCAGATGGTCACTTGATCCTCCGTTCGGTTGCGCGTTGCTGCCATGGTGAAAAGAAAAAAAGAGCGGGATATTGCATGCCAAAATTCCTTCTTTACTTGGGAGTTAGGACAAATGTATAGAATTGATCACTTGTTGCAATTTTAAAACAGCGATTCCGCCAGCCCCCATGTTTACCCACAAAGTATAAGCACGTCCGCTGAACTTTAATTGTTTTGATGTAAAAATCGGTAGAGACCCTACAATACTTCACTTACACCCCTTCCAATTTTGACTTTACACCCTCCAAACTGAAAATCCTGGCGGAAACACTGGTTTCAAATGAACGACCGTGCCAAAATTTGAATGTGAGTATTTTAGTAGTTTAAGATTTGATTTCACATTATGTTATCGATATTGTACAATGCCTGCAATGTATCGGTGACAATGCCTTCAACGCTGTGGCGTTTCACTGGTTGCAGAATACTTTAGGATTTGGGTAAAAAATTAATAAAAAAATATTTTTAAAAACATACTTTTCTTAAACAATTCGTACTAAAAAGTAAAAAAATAATTTTATTTATGCATGACTTAAAAGAAAAACATGGGGCACGCTTTCATATAGTCACTTTATAAATTCTTTAATTAGCGCGTCCCACGCTTTTCTTTTTTAGTCATGCATAAACAAAATTATTTTTTACTTTTTAGTACGAATTGTTTTAGAAAAGTATGTCTTCAAAAACTTCCTTTTCTTATTGTTTTGTTGTTGTTCTGCACAGTAGATGATTCCATTAGCCAATGTATCCCTTCAATTCATCGTTAGAATTCAAGTTGAACTCTTTTAAGCTAAATATGAAACAGGAATTTTCCATTTAAGTTCGTTAGAAACATATGTATTTACCTCTAACCGATTTATCTTGTTGGGCGTAACGTAATGTTAATCAGTTCATATTTCCCACATTATTAAATTAAAAATAGTTTTTATTTTGTTCTTAGCAATCGTGCTACACTTTTACACTATTTGCTGAAGAGATAACGATAGGAATATAGCTGAGAGAGATAAGAAAGAAACCTAAGTTGCTTTACTGACGAATCAGCACTAAGGAGGGAGCCAGTGTTGTCAGGTGGAGGGAAATTTCCCGGAAAAGGGAATATCTGGACTACATGAAGGTTAAAAGGAAAAAAAAATACAAAGATTCGGGAAATTTTAGTAGAATTCTTTTGAACACTTTTGTTTTAATTTTTGATAATCTGGAAAGTAAACTTAGCAGGTGGGATTTTTTTTTACAAAAATCGGGATTTTTTAGTACTTTGAGAGAAATATACTGCGAAGGGAAGCTGACAACATTAAAGGGAGCCGACGATGACTCAATACATGCGAACGTCGACCACCCTAGCTGAATATTTGTCTGATACCCTTTATTTTACACCAGGCAATATCCTAGATAGTATATTTAATTAAGATCAGGGCCGCTATCTCTCTATTTTAAAGTAAGTTAAGATCAAAGACGAAGACAATATGAAGCTAAATGTAAAGTCACCATTTGAAATTTGAAAGTGCATCACCTAATTTCCTGAGCACGAGCCGCTACTGGTGCTCAATGCAAACTCTTTTTTTGTTAATAAAAATTCAGCAATCTTGTCAAGCGGTATACATTTCCCCCAAAATATCGCACTGGGTTAAGTGCTACGCAAGGGAAAATGGATAAACTTGCAAGAAAATCTCCAAGCAATGAGACTTGGAGCTGGAAACCTGGAGCGGAAAATTTGGAACGTGCAGCGAGAGATTAAAAATGATGCCAAAGGATTACGAAAAACTCCAGATAGAGAGAGAGAATAGAGATAGAAAGAGTAGAGATAAACGAATAGTACAAAATTGCTACAGACATACTTTGGAAAAAGTGGAAAAGAAACGAAGAGAAATAGGACGAAATTAGTTTAAAGCATGGGTGCGCATTAGTTTAATGCGCGTGTGCCCTGTGGTTCAAACTTCTATTAACGTTCGTCGCAGCTCTTGACTTCCTAACTTCTACGATGCAAAGCAAAAATTGTTATCATTTCAACTTACTTGTGTTCTCTGTTAACTGGTTAAAGTTTAAAACTATCTGATGAGGTGCCTAAATTTTAGTTCTATACTGGACTGTCACGGCTTTTTAATTGTTTCCTATCTCTAGTTGCTATTGTAATATTCAACTTGAATTACATCAGAACATGTTACGAAGAATCCAATCATTCATGTTTTTCGGTTATCGAGCGAAATCCAAACGACATAATTCTCTGTTGAAGGGGCCAAGTGACGTAACTCGAAAAATGTTTTTCTTTTAGTTATGACCACACTGAGAGAAATTTCTAGACTTTTTTATAATACTATTACAATCTAGACGTTGTCACATTACGGAGAATGTTAAATTATATGGTCAGTTTACGTACATTTTGTCTTTTGCCTCATGAGTTTTGCCGCATGAAATTGTACGTATTTCTAGTCTTTTGTCCATGCCACATGAGCTTTAACATGACATGTAATGGTCTCCCTTCATTACTGCTGTTAATATCAGTGACTTCATTAATTTTATCCAGAATGGTAAGGACAAAATGTACGTAAACTGACCTTATAATTTAACATTCTCCGTAATTTCACAACGTCTAGACGTGACCATATAATTTAACATTCTCCGTAATGGCACAACATCTAGATTGTAATAGTGTTGCAAAAAAAGTCTAGAAATTTCTCTCAGTGACATCCTCTGCTTAAATTTTGTACCTGAATTCATTTTAGTTTCGGAGATATGAAGACATGCAGATCCAATAAGCAATAAGATACGGTGCTGAACGGAAACTTTAAATCGTTTTCCTGTAAAATGGCACAAATCAAGATGCACCACTTCGCTCCTTCACCATTCTAGATGTGTCATAAAGCAGAAATATTTTACAAGTGATCAAAAGTTATCTATACTAATGCATACCTTATAGATATCTTTTTATACATATACAATTTGGCAGTGCATTTAAAACAATTTTATAACATTATTGAAGCATTTTCCCAGAACAATTGCATATTTATGCATTTCTAACACATATCAACAATATTCAGGATATATTCGAGCATAATTGTATTTGAAACGATTTCAAATCGTTTATGAAATGTTCACCAAACGTATTCACAAAGTAAAAAATTGTGTTTATAGTTTTATATTCCGTTTCTTCGCGTTTTCATTTTCATTTAAAACAACCATGAAAGCTATTTTGCGAGAAATGAAAAGAATTCAAGCAAATATAAATCTTCTGTCTTTGTTGGCTATGAATCAAGCATGAATTTACGACTTTTGCATTCTTCGCCTCCTTGATGTATAGTTTAAGGTGGTGTTCCTACGGTGCTTGTGGTTTTATACTCATATCTTTGTGTGTAATAAAAACACGGAGAATATTTTCATGTATGGATTGAAAGGTAGTTCCAGCAATGTTTCGATATAGGCACACAAATAAGTTTGGTTTCAAGGGATTTTATTTTTACTTTGTTTTTACCTATTTTTCTTCTCGTTTCTCCGGCATCTCCATCATGTGTACGTCGCGAGAATTTAGTGTTATTTTGCGTGTGTTAGAGCCTTATATGGCATGTGATATGATCTAATATGCAACGTGTACGCCAGGTACAGAAATGAGCCTGGAGATCATGTGAAATACAGCGAGAAGTTTTTACATTGACGTTCAGCAAATGTTTCACTTTTAGAGGTTCAATTTTGATAGCCCATTGGGACGGTTTCTCTAAACAAAGAAATCTAAGATTACTAAGACTAAAAGGTATCATATACTTTAAAGGATATTTAAATCGACTACATTGTACTGTAACCATGTTTTTCCACAATGATATGTAAATTAGCGAATGCATAAAAGAGCTATTCAGATCAAAGCAAATTAAGAGTAAGTGGCTGGAGTGTAGTGCCTATTACCTTAGCCTTGTCACACGTACGTATGAACACAACTTATTAGTCCCCTAATCCACACCTGAATTTGTAGGAGATAGATCAGATGACAGATCTTTCTATATATTTTTAAAAGATCTTTCTTCGTAGAATAGCCTGATAACAAAGTTCAGAATGACACAACCCCCATTCGTAGTATAACTACAATGTTGCAGCTATTCAAAGAGCTGGTTGGCGCTCGGAAATCGAAACAAAAGCGAAGAAGCTTGAATATTGACTGGGTCTGTCTTATATACGGTCGATCTGTCCTTGCTACAAGGCTGTATGCATACTAGCAAGGTTCTTTGAATGTGTGTGTCTGACTTAGACTTTCACGGTAAATTCATACTTGAACGAGAACGAATTCTGTTCTCATCATAAGACTATAGTAATTTACCCCGCGGTGAATAGCTTTCCTTGCGATGTCATGAACTTGTATGCATTACACCACTATGCGAATCTGCTCATCTTTATACGAAAACATGACGACTACATTGATTCCCATTTTTCAACACATATTACAAATTATATTTTAAATTATTAAATTTGGAATATTTCCATTGCTAAGACTATAACAGCACGAATGAGAGTAAAGGGAAAAGAACAGACTAGAAATACAAGCTTAGATAAATAGCAAAGGAGAAGGAAACAATGATTGAATTGAATTGAAAAATTCTTTATTTAAGCGGGCGAGGTTCAGCCTATGGCTGTTCTGCCACCTAACCCTTGTCCAAAGAATACATTGAAAAAAAATATA
>JAGDQP010049700.1:0-12366 GCA_022664845.1 Lepisma saccharinum | reverse complement strand
ATAGGTTATTTATCCATATGGCGAAGGCTAAGCTACATGTCAAGGATCTGTTTCTTTCCGATTAACTCGACACAGTACATTTAGCATTTCATTTCGTATTACCATATGTAATTTATCCAAGGAAACAAATATGTGATTTTCCACAAAACTATTTTTTTTCTCAAGAACTTCTTTCTCTCCCTTCTAGTCTGTCTCCTCATGCAACTTCATTCGTATGCAGAATGTATCCAGATTTTCTTCTGCATAAGCACTTCGTCTATATGCAATTTCCACCCGCCCAATGCTACTTTAACACCACAAAAAAGTAAAAGAGGTTCCATTCTTGTATGTGTAAGATATACATACATACATACATACATACTCTGTCATCCTTTCTATTACCAAAGCTGTGAGGGGGCTCCCTCCTTAATATTAAAATAGTCAGATCTCCTCGTAACCCCTACTTCCTGTGCTTCCATCTGGTGAGGAAAAAAGAACTAAAAAAAGGAAACATTACAATGGAAAAGTATTGCAAACTAATTATATATTAAACTGTCGTTTCTTGTTTTCGTTTTTTTCTTACATCGTTCTTGTTTTGTATGTCTGGCTGTGTGTGCGTGCGTGTGTGGAAAATAACCAAAGAGGCTGGGCAAGAGATCAAGAGTAAAACATACGTATTGGTCTTCTGCTTGTTCTGTGGCATGTGCCTCTTTTAACCGTTTAGAAGAAATGTTTGACCGACTGGTGCGAATAGCTTCGTGCAGTAAGAAGGACATGTGTTCGATATCCGCGTTGATCACGGAAAAAGGGTATATTCACAAAATATAAGCAAATAAACCATTAATTTCTTTATATACATATTACATTATATGATTTGATTTACAGTGAATGTTTCTGGTCTTATTTAACGTAATAGGATGCTATTTAACAATAAATATGGTAGTATATTACTCTCATTAGTGTACAAAACTGTTCACTGACAAATCTTGCACTAATGAACTAACACAACTGTATAGTAATTTTAATAACTGGATTGTAACTTCTTATCAGCTAATAGCGCTGTTTTATTCATTGAACACCGGCAATAGGGCTGAAGGAACAGTAATTACAAGTATTTAATTAAGACTTGCAGTAAGATATAGTGCTTTCTGGGGGGTATTCATTAAATATAGGATGTAATTATGTCATTTTTAGAGCAAGAAATATGTGGTTAGTTTAAAAGCACTAAATAATTGTCCATTAAAACCCCTAGCATACAGCAAAACAAGGGATGTGTACTGTATATTGCTTAAATTCAAAAGGTTAATCATCCTTGTGAAGGAGTATCCTGAAAAGTTAGGCAATTTGCAAGGTTTTTATGACTTTAGGGTCTCTTATACTACTGTCGTCAATATTAAACACAAGATAGAGGTTGCGTTGAAAACGTTTTCGCACAGGTTTATGCAATGTATATGATGGCTGTTCTTTTAATCACTCTTCCACTCGCTGTAAAGGTACTGATTCCTTTACAGCTTTCCATAATGCTGGAACCGATGAAAACGATGCGAGATGCGCAGGGTTGTAGTAAATATTAGTTATCTTCTTCATAGTTTATAGTTGTGTCATCCGACATTTTTACGTTTACGTGTTGGTCCCGGCACCTCCTCTTCCTGTGTTTTTTGGGCAGCAGCAGTCAGCTTTCGAATATACTCTATACGTTGAGGGTTACCTATATATTGTAAGGGTATATTTGCTTTTGATAATAGTATAGCAAAGGGTTCCCAACCTGTGGGTGGAATATTTTTCTTACGACACCTAATAAAATCAGCTATTAAATCTACTATATTAGCACCGGGGATTAATTTACCAGATATATTAACGTTACCACCTGCATCCCAATGAATATTTTGGTTTTGTTTTAATTTTTGTAATAAAGGTCTTGTTTTACGCTGACAGATTCGGGGAGAGTAGATATTATTGATCATAATCACCGCTCTCCTCATGATTCTTCGTAATTTTTGCGGGAGGGTGGTTTTGAACAACATGTAAATATTTTTGTAACGCCTCTCTGTACTGTACCCATTTCTCGTCCACACTCATACTCATATTATTTAAAATTTGTTTCATCTCATCATCGAAATTAGAAATATTTTGGTAATGATGTAATTTTTCTGGCGAGATTAGAAAAAGTTTTTTTTTCGCATGCTGCATGGTTATTTAAACAGACTAGACAGTAACCCGCCTAGAATAGGTGCCCAGCAATGCTGTGAGAAAACCACCTTTTTGTACAATTATTCGTTTCTAATTTTGTTTCAGCGTGGGTCCTTTCTTTACCAAATACCTAAGTTGATTCTTATAGTGCCGTAATCTATTTTTCTCCTTTTTATTTAACGGAACATTTCCTTGGAGTACGTTATAGGAACATTCACAAATAGAGCGAATTTATTTGGAATCTCCATTTAGTAATAATGCCTTGCGCGCTTCAGGTTTTGCCGTTGCTGAAAGTCTTAGTAAGTGGGCACTCTGTATATTAATAATTTTTTCTGTTTTCCATCCTAATGGCTACTATACTAAAATTACCTGTTAAAAGATATAGCTTATTTCTTTTACTGGTACATAAACATAATTAAAAGAATCGGCAGGGAAAAGATTTGTTCGAATCCGCTGCTCTTCGTCGGTATTTTGTTTTAAATCAAATAGTAGATAACCATAGGCATTTCGGGTTGCATCATCGTAGGCCTCCTGAATAAATTTTGTATTATTAGGATACAGCTGACGGGCAAGTTAATTAATTTGAGCTCGATCTCTAGGATTTTTAAAACATACTATGTAGTGACTGTTCAAAGAAATATCTCGCATACCTCTGGCCTGGTGGAATGTATTCTGAGTAATAAACCTGATACTTAAATTACAGTGATGATTCCCTTTAGTAAGAAGTCTACAATCTGACCATAACACTCACGCATTAAATCGTCAATTACACTAGCCAACAGTGAAACTGTAACTGGAATGAAATACATGTTTGTTAACCATATCGACCACGCTGATAACGAAAACGACCATGTAAAACTCGAATTAGCTCTCGCTTCCAAGTTAAGTGATGGTGGGGGATTGCATGTAATTATAATTATATTTTATTAGCATTCATTGTTAATCCCTTTCCATACAGGCTTCGAAATACCGCTGATGGTAGACAGAGTGAGGAAGTTTCCAGCAGGCAACAATAGCTGTGTATTTTGTCGCTATTTTTAGTCAGGGCTCGTAGCAACAAGGGGGAGGAGAAGGGGAAGAGAATAGCAGAGATGGTTTTAAGTAGTTTCAGTCTGTTACAAGCTGTTCTGTTCGTGTGCTAGAAGAACGTGTTACTGAAGTGTAGTTAATGCGTGTGTTCATTGTAATTCATGTGATGCAATATGCCTCTCAAATGCGTAAACAGTGATGACAATTATTGCTACATTTGCGGACAGGCTACATTGAAATTGCAAAGGAGGCCAATAACGCCATATATTACAAAAGCGTACAGACTGTACTTTGGCTGTGAAATCGGGGACCAGGACAAGCCCTGGGTTCCTCATGTATGTTGCATATATTGTCTCTCGTGTCTTGTTTCGTGGTTGAATCGTAAAAGATATTTCATGGGCTTTGCTATACCCATGATCTGGCGATAACTATCAAACCATGTGAATGATTGTTACTTGTGTATGACAACTCCATTAACACATGGTATTGCCAAGAAGAAAAAGTCTTCCTTGACATATCTTAACATACCGTCGGCCATGCGACCAGTGCCTCACGGAGACGGACTGCCTGTTCCTGTCCAACCTGATTGTGATAGTGACGAGGGCGGTAGTGAAACTAGTGCTGCACCATCACCGTCAAAACCCAGTTCTTCAAAAGATCCTGATTTCGTGTGTAACGATGAGTGTACAGAGATTCACAAAATAACACAATGTGAACTTAATGACCTACTGAGAAATCTGGAATTGGCGAAAGGTAAAGCTGAACTGTTGGCGTCAAGACTACATCAGTGGAATTATCTTGATAAGAAGGTAAATGTGACTGCGTTCCGTAACCGCCACGTGCCATTCCTTCCATTTTTCGAAAGCGAAAGGAACTTGGTATTTTGTAGGGATGTACAGGGACTAATGGCAGCTATGGCCATTGACTATAAAAGTGATGAGTGGAGGTTGTTAATCGACTCCTCCAGTCTCAAATGTGTGCTACTGCATAATGGTAATGCGTTAACATCAATTCCGATTGGGTATGCACCTTACATGAAAGAAACATGATAACATGAAACAATTGTTATTGCGATTCAACTATGACAAGATTAAATTGCAGATTTCCTGGGATCTGAAAGTCATAGGCATATTACTTGGGCTACACCAAATCCTGTTGCTTCCTGTGCCCCTGGAATAGCCGCGCCAAAACACTTCATTATAAAAAGAAAGATTGGCCTAAGCGTCAATCACTTGAACCAGGATCTCACAATGTTTTTAACGAAGCACTTGTCGAATACAAGAACATAATTCTCCCTGCGCTTCATATAAAATTGGGATTAATGAAAAACTTCGTTAAGGTCATGGACAAAACTGGGGAAGCATTTCTCTATTTGCACGAGAAATTTCCACGTCTTAGTGGGGCGATAATAAAAGAGGGGATTTTCGTGGGTCCCCAGATACGCAAACTGTACAAAGATGAGCATTTCAGAACGATCCTGACAGGTGACGAAAAGTTAGCTTGGGATGCCTTTGTTCAAGCGTCAACAAACTTCCTAAGAAATAGGAGGGCAGAAAATTATAAGGATCTTGTGGCAAATCTTATGCACTGCTACAATAGACTGGGGTGCAACATGTCCTTAAAATTACATTTCTTGGATTCCCACTTGGACTTCTTTCCTGACAACTGTGGTGCTGTAAGCGACGAGCAGGGGGAACGCTTCCACCAGCAAATTTCGGACATGGAAATGAGATACCAGGGAAAGTGGAGTGCATCAATGTTAGCCGATTACTGCTGGACACTAATCAGGGAATCACAGTAGAAAACTACAAACGACAGGCAAAGCTGTTGCACCTTCAGTGACCTTCCTCCGAGGGATAACAAGGTAAATACATGGATAAGCTTATATAGGCAATAACGTAAAGTTATCATAACTTCAAAACGAGAGCTAATCTTGCATTTTCATTAACAGTTTCGTTGTCAGCACACCCGAAAACATAAAGATGGGTTGTTTTCATGCTAGTTACAGAAACAAAGTAAAATTTTGTTGGCTAGTGTTATAATAAGCGCCTGTGTCCCTTGAAAAATCATCTATACAGGGTAAAGCCCTTGTGAAGGTGCACGAAGATAAAGTCTCGTATAAAGCCTGCCACTCGCCATACTACCATTCTATATTTTTAAATAAATTACTGTAGTGATCGATAAATGTTTTACACAGTAGCTCTTCCCGCAGCATGTAGGCCCTGCGATCACACATGTAAAAGGAGTCTGCTACTCCATATTCTAATATACGCCAGAGCGAGTTAGGAATATAATAAAATATTATTATTATTACGATTTACAGATGACAATACTTCCAGTGCAATTCGATTAGATATAGTAGTAAATTTAGGAATTTGTTTTAAACACTTTTCGGCACATTCCCTAGCGTCTTCACATGTAAATATTGCCTGTTGAATACACGGCAAGTAAAGATAAAGTTTTCTCCACGTATAAACACTAAAATTTACCTGACCATTATTATCATCATCTGATGAAAGGATAAAACAGTGACGAATACATCTAAGCTTATCTGATAATAATACATCGTAATTTGGACTAAGAAAAAAATCTATGGGCAGTGCGGTTGCTGTAGTCGAATTAAAATAACTGTCATATAGAAAATATGATAGAAAATGATACCACTCCTTAAGTGACAAGTGCATAGGTGCGTAGTAATTATGTAAACTAATAACTACAGAAAATTCCCCCGCAACATCATCATCATCACACGCAAGACCGATACATATTTCAATTTCGTTAAAATAATAATAATGATTTAATATTTGCTTATCCATTTTTTCTTTCTATACAGGTGAAATATACACCCCATAATACCTTATTCTATTCGTTTTCTTTTACACCCATAGGGAAGAGTATCATAGTTATCCACATGTTTTCTTTTATTAGATGTAACCTGTATATTTTGCTAATTTCCGTTTTGGTAATTACTCTATGATCTTTGGTTCTGGTAATTTGGTGCCCAGTGGGAATATTAATAGCGGGGAGATTATTCACAACCATATCCCGCATTTGGTAAAAATTAATGTTTTATCATTTTATTATTTAGAGTAATATCCTTAATTTTACAGCTAAACTTATTTTTATTACTGGTCGGATTTAGGCACAATACTTTCTGATATATGCGTCGGCCCCATATTTGCTTAATTCGTTTTTCCATTCGCCAAGATAAACCCCGATATCTAATTCTGGAGAGCCGTCCGCATGAATATATATTATACTATCCGTATCGTAGTATAAAATACGATCGCCGAGCAGGTCTAGGTATCTGTATAACTTGAGCCTGGCATGAGTTGTTGTATATGCCGCAATTACCACATTTATATTTTTCAGGGCGACCCCAACACTGTCGTCGACCGCCCAGTTGAGCAGTCGAGTCTTATCGCCTACTATAATGCACGATTTCACCACAGTGTTGGGGGCGGGTAATTTATTAAAATATTCCTCGGAGTCGCAAACAATACTAGTTTGTTCAAGGTTTTCGCGCTGGGCGAACTTACCCCACAGCGAGTTTGGCAATGCTTTTTTCGCCTTATTTACGGCAAGTTTATTATAATCTAACCGAATGCCCTCTTTCTCATAATACTCTTGTACGAAGGCCGCTTTCTGCTCCTCGGTGTCACACCCTGCGGGCCACCCGTTACACTCGGTCTTCACCTTCGTAAACACGATAATGTATTCGGTGAAAAGACCACCTTCTTTCTTTTCGGGGTCGTACATCACGACCTTGTACTCCCATACTTCGTGCTTCTCGAGCACACTGTATCTTTTCACGACAGCCTTTCTCCCCTCGTCTACTACCCACATACCGTTCAGGGCTGGCTCAACTTCAGTGTGTGTGCACTCCACCATGCTGTTGTAAGTGTCAGCACATGTTTTGCACAGACGAAATAATAACTTGCCGCCAGTGCGATAGGGGAGAACTAGTCAATCAGATTCATCAAAATTTATCATCACTGAAAGGGAGTAGCTGCAACATATTTTAAATTGTTTCATATAGTCCCAACATTAGAAAAAGGCTTGTTGCCCACTCTGGAAGAGTAGCTTTCTCGAAATGGCGGCCAAAAACAAAATGGTTGCATGAATTCTTAAAACCGTCATAATTCTCCCAAATAACATGCATTTTATGAACATTTTGGTACTATTCCACGGTTTATCGGTCAAGGAATCTGTTAGTACATTGTAGAACATGGTTCAAATATGTTTTGTAATCACTACATTATTATTTGAAAGTGAAAAAATAAAAAGTTGTTTGATACTAATTGATTTCGATTAATTAAATTCCATGAAAATATCAGAAAGTTTCTCCCCAGATTCAAGATAGAAGCAGAGGGAAGGTGCATTATCTGCTTGGCATCAACTACTGACCTCACTGAACCAAAGGATGCGAAGAATGCCTGGGAGAGACTGAAAGATGCTGCAAAAATCCGAGGTAATCATCACATAAATGAGCTGTGATGACTGTACCAGTGTTGTAGACATTAGATACCTCCGAAAATGTTACCAGGACTTTACACATAAAGAAATGCTTCAGAAAATACAAGAAAAAATATTCAGTCACAATATGTGGAACCACGTCGCAAGACAACATGTGTAAGTCAAATAATCTGCCAAAAGTATGTGTATTCTGTGAGAAAACAAACCATGTCAAAGGTGCAAAAATACGTGAACCACTCTCTGACTGTTGTGAGCTGAGAGCAGATAACACAATTCGCTCAGCAGCAAATGAACATCTGAGGTTAAAGACTGAACAATCAGAACTAGCTATGAGAATATTAGGTATTGCTACTAAAGACAGTGTCAAGTTAAGCTAAGTATCATTTCACATGTTGCAGAAATTTTGTTCGGATAATACACAGAATAACACGGAGCAAAGCAGTGACAATTTGCAAATGAACTGTGAAAATGTTTAATTTGTAGAAGTGTTAAAGTTAGGAAAAGACTTAGTCAAGATTCCTCGAGTTATTCCTTTTCAACAGTTTTTAAAAGTTATTAAAACTGTGGGGTATAGGTATAATAAATAGTTTAGTCACCCACACACACTGGTTAATGGTATAACGGTACTGTATGAGAAGGCTAATGGCCTTTTACCCCAAACAGACTGCTTAATTTTATAATTTAAACAAGGCTTGTATGTGTGCCGTAAACATTTATAAACCCTAATTTTACGAGCTATTTATAATACCAGAGCACTGTACCCTAACCTGACGTACCAGAACATATTACCTTATACGTTAGGAGTCGACAATATTACTGTGTTTAACCCCCAGAACAGTGGCTACGACCTCTTTTACCGCGTGATCATAGATTTTCAATTATGGTCTAAGGCCGACAAATGGCGACCTCGAGGTCAAAAGTCAAATATATAATTGTGTATATTTCGTAAACAATAAAACATATTAAGAGGCAATTTTCACATTTAGTATTATGGTGTCAAGGGCCATACATAAAAAACTGTGACCTCAAGGTCAAAGATTTAACCGGCTGCATCTCGTAAACGGTACAACATATTAACATTTTGTTCGCATTTTATGCGAAAAAGCGAGGACCTGGCTTTGCACTACATACAGCAGAGTGAATGGTTTGTTTTATGCGGTAAAAAGGCTATTATTATTATTGTTTGTGTTATTATTAACCATCTATAATTTTTATTATTTTCAGATTTGACGTTGAGGGTTAATTATAATAATAACACGCTATTGCAGAAAAGGGTTCCTGGTGGTTTATAGCAAAGTAGCTTGTTAATTATTAGGTTTAATACGCTATTAGAGACAGGCTTTCTTGTGTTCTATAGTTATAATGGAGAGTTTTAATACAGTCACAGAATCACAACATTACTATAAGCGCTTTAAAGATAATGGCCGATTAATAACTGGAAATAAAACCCCACCAACGCATGGCATGGCTGGAGAAAGCTATGAGAGAGCTGGCAGAGCATTTAATGGTTAATGTTCCCCATCACCACGTCGGGCTAACTTTCATCAACCTGAAACATCCCGATAAACCGTTCTACCATCATTTACAGCGGGTAGAAATATGAACGCTGATAGTGTTTTGAACGGACTAGAGAAAGATATTCAATTGAACACGTCGTTTTTATACCAGGACCGATTTGTGGTCAATTTTCACCACGTCGAACTACCTGTGGGATGGCCCGTAAAACAAAATTTCGCATCTGCTTCTGAGTATATAGATCACAACAGGGGTATTATGCGTATTGAAAACAATAATAATAGGTGTCTGCCTCATGCCTTAGTTGTAGCAAAAGGGTTAGTTGACAACGCCGACAATGAAAATGAGAAACATAAATATCGTAACAGCGCCAAAAATTGATGTCATTTGAAGTGTTTATGAGTTTAGCGAGCGGTGGAGGTATACCTAAGATGCGATAATTTCAGGATTATTTGACCGTCTATCAGTGTATCATGGTCTATCTGACGATGAAGTGTTATTTGAAGGGCACACTGAGGCGAGAAGAATTAATTTAGTTTACAATGAAAATCACTATGATGTGATTACAAATTTGACAGCCGTATTCTCGTGCAATTACTATTGTGAAGAGTGTCATAAGAAATTTAACACTAAGGAGAGGCATGTAGCGAAGTGTAAGGCTCTGTGCGCTAAATGTCAGAATAACCAGCTATGAACATCCACTGTTAAAGTAATTTATTGTAAAGACTGTAATGAATGTTTTATGATGCAGTGTTTTGCCAATCACAAGCGCACACATTTATGTAGTACTCTGCAGGTGTGTACTATGTGTTTAAAAACATATGCAATAAGGAAGGGGCGGAACCCTCACGTCTGTGGGGAGTCGTTTTGCTTGCTATGTCGTAATATGATTCCCCAAGGCCATTTATGCCATATTCAACCTATTCACGAATATATTCCACGCGAGTGGGTAATTATGTTCTATGATATTGAGTGTCGGCAGGAAAAGGAAGTAGCCGCAGGAGTATTAGAACACGAACCCAATTTATTAGTATGGCAGCAGGTATGTTATAAGTGGTGAGCAGTGTAATATATGCACATTAAAACAACTTGTATTTTACGGTGAGAATTGTATTGAGGAATTTCTCACCTTCCTTGCCGTAAGAAGACCAGGTGTTAATAAAATAATTTGCATTGTCCATAACGCCAGTGTATGACAGCCATTTTATACTTCGTGGAATGATGCTTAAGAAAAAATGGACAGCCCCCGTTATTATGCAGGGGTGTAAAGTTATGTCCATGGAGTATCTCTATTTAAAGTTTATTGATAGCCTAAACTTTCTCCCCATGGCATTAAGTAAACTGAGCGCGGCATTTGATTCACTCACGGCTAAGGGGCACTTCTCCCATCTGTTCAACACGCGGAGTAATCAGGAGTATTACGGGGCACTGCCTGGAATAGCCTATTATAATGTGAGTCATATGAAGAAAAGCCAACGGAATGAGTTTAAGAGATGGTATATGGAGGAGAAAGCGAGGCTGGGTGATACTGGGTTCGTGTTTAAGGAGCAGCTAATACGTTATTGTATCGAAGACGTGAATATACTTCGCGGTGCGTGCGTGAAATTTATGACTGAGTTTCGCACTCTAACGGGGGTTAATCCCTTCCTCGATACAATAAGTATAGGCAGCGCATGTAATTTAGTGTTTCGGAAAAGGTTCCTCCAGTCAAACACTATTAGTATTATCCCGCACGACGGCTATCGATAGAGGAATACCAAATCTGTAGGGCTATTAAGTAGTTGGTACATGAGGCCCGCCAATTAAACAAACATATTCAGAACACCGCTAATGGCAGCCAGGCCGTGACTAGAGGTAATTTTAAGGTTGATGGCTACGCCCACTATCAGGGTGCTGAGCATATATGGGAATACTTGGGGTGTCTACGGCACTGCTGCAAGCGTTGTTACCCCACAGCGCGTGTAAAATGACCATTACAGCACTTTTAACACGCGCTACAAAGAAGCACCCTTGCTAAAATAGCGCGTTGGAAAGAGCTAGGGTATGTTGTGCATGAGATGTGGGAGTGCGAGTGGCGGCGATACCTTCGGGAACACCCCAACGTCCAAGACTTTGTGCGAGCACACCCCGCGATAAAGAAATGCCCGATTAGACCTCGCGATGCCCTGTACGCAGACCGAGTAGATGCCACGAAGCTCTACTACAAGGCAAAAGAGGGGGAGAAGGTAAAATACGTCGACATAATTTCATTGTACCCTTAGTGTTGTAAGGTTAAGAAGTACCCTGTGGGCCACCCGAAGATTTATATAGGCAATAGCGAGTGCCCGGACATCGAGGCATTTGAGGGAATAATAAAATGCACCGTCTTGCCGCCAGAGAACCGCTACCATCCTGTTCTCCCCTACCGCAGCGGGGGTAAGTTATTATTTCCTGAGTGAACCGGGAACTGACCTGCGGCCCTGGGGATGCTTCCGTTAAGTTAATCAGTGCCTTTTTGTGTGTTTCGGTTCTGCTGTTGACGTGAATCGCGATGTTAAATTCTGACGGGTACGGGCTGTCGCGCGAGATATGGCTGATTCGGAGAAGCCACATACACCGTGAAGCAGCTTCCTCGATGAGGGAGTTCTGAAACAGCAAAAATAAGAACTTAAAAGGAGGAATATGGAGATTGAACGTAGGAAAATGGAGGCGGACAGAAAAGCAAAAGAGGAAGGGAAAAAGGAGGGTGCTCCATTGATAAGAACACCCCCAGGGAGGAGTCAATAAGTGGAGAGAAGCCAATCAGTAAATAGGAGTCAATCACTAGACAGACAAGAGAGGAAGGAAGAGAACTACAATCTACCCCGCGGATGAGCGGCACGAGGAAAAGGAGACAAAAGAGCACACATGAAAGTAGGAAGGAGGACGAGGACGAAACGATCGATGACGAGCTAGAGGAGAATCAACAAAAACTACTTCTGCAGCACAATAAATTTACTGAGGAAAGAGATAGAATGTTGACCAAACTAAAAATTGGAGAAGAACCAATTAAATAGATAAAAGTTAAGCTCATAAAATACTTAATGAAGATAACATCCCTGGAAAGTAGATTACTGGAGCAGCAAGATGCGAATGAGAGCCTAAAAAATCATAACACAGGAAAGGAAATCTCACCTAATCGAAAAGAAAAAATGGATG
>JAGDQP010049699.1:0-14431 GCA_022664845.1 Lepisma saccharinum | reverse complement strand
CTGTTGATTCTCATCGACACGGAGAAATATCTGTTTTGATTTATAAGTAAACACCTTGATACCGTTTATTTTCATGGATGGAGTTAGATATTCCCCCAGATGCCATAGCCATTTGACCAACTCTAACCAGATCATCATCTAACCTAACACTAAACCAAATTAAAAACGGTTTGAAGTAATGAATTTAGATTAACTAACCTCAGAACTACTCGAATGTATCTTACCTAATCTGTTATTCTTGTTTGAACAATTCGACATAGGATCTAAAGTCCAGCCATTTCTATATTAATCAGGTAACATTGCATTGATAAGCAGAGAAACTTATATAAAAATAAGAATTTGTTCTATGTAAAAGAGCTACTTTCATGTTGTAGATAGAACGACTGCAATCGTATGAATTGATCATAAATAAATGGATGGAGTTGAGGTATACCCTGGAACAAAGTGAATTTTATCATAAGTTCAGTATCTACGATAGGTTAACTCGCAGTAGGTTTGGGCGAGCTGTCAAGACACATCTACTTTATGACTGACAGCTTCAACCATTCACCCTGACACTTAAGTTTTGCATATCACTTCAATTGGCGCAATCGAGGAGAACGTGGAAGTATGTGTATCTTCACAATGCTTAAAGTGCAGAATCATTTTAGAGTATATGATTTATAGGGGATTTTGAAGTGAAGAAAGAATTGGGATATAAGGTTTTCTTTTGGAGTAGGTTTACAATGTACAAAGGAGGAAGCAACCATGAATAATCCTGGTATTGTTCCAGGAATTGCAAATGATGGCTTAACTTATGAAGAGAGTCGGTTGAATGGTAACTTCCTAAAGTAAAGAGTGCAACACGGCGAAGAGAACAGGATCTAGGGAGGTGTTCCGCAAACTATAATCAAGTTCCCGACCAGTTTTATTAGTTGGTAAGTTCAACTAAGAATAGTTGGTTGGTTACGCCTGCCTAAGTGAAGACCTCGAGAACCACCTGTGTTCAACGTACCACAGCTTTGCGGAACGCTGATCTAGAGAAATCCGAGTATTTGATTCATCATTGGTTTGGGATTATTCCAGATGTTGGAGGTGATGGATACAGACATAGTATTCAGATAAAGGAGGCCAATAGATAGGGAAGTTGTGTCAATAGTCGTGTGAATTGTTTCTGACAGAAAGTGGTGAACCTCCTAAGACATTTTGTATATGTAATAGTTACCATTGTCTGCTAGCTGTTCACAAAAAATAGTGTCTAAAACAGGGAAAAAAGATTGAGGTGTTAATGCTATGGGCAGGGAATGTTTAATCTTGTGTACATGCTCAGTATAACTCTCGTTGTCAGAAAATGTACAGATCCTATTTATGGACGTATGGAGTTTTAGCATATTTCTCCTTTTGTTAGAGTGCTGGTGAGGGCTAACTGAGAACTGGTCAGTAAGGACTGGTAATGACTGACTAAGTTTTAGCTTTAGCGAGTGCATCATAATGTATATTAGTTTCATTTAGTTCTTTAGAAGAAATTGCACCGTTCCAGGACCTGTTTGGGGATTTGTAATTAAACTACTGTTGCCTAAGTCCTGTATGTGAATGAAAGGAATCACTTTAAACACTACCCCAGTACGTGCGGAAGTTCTGTTCGGTTAGGTTAAGTTAGTATCATTACAAAACTTAATAGAATATATATTTTGAGATTACTTCAACCAGTACTGTTTTCTTCTTTTCTCATCTCAAAGAATGACCAAACTACCTTTCTTATATGTCTTTTTCATTCGCGAAGGATCCAAATTGCGTGTGTTGATGTCTAAGTGAAGTTTGCATATCGTCGCGTTCAAGACAGAAGAACGTTAAGTGTACTAGATTGTCATGTAACTTACGCCTTTATGCCTTGAAAGCCACGATATTAGGTAACTAATAACGTACAAACGGTTCCAAAAATTATTTTCCTTCGATAAAAATTTCTTTAGCGAATCATTTTGGAATCGAAGAAACGATTTGAGCGCTTCTTTGTAAATCGACCAGTAGGTCAGGTTGGTTAGTGGACATTTGCACTTTGATTTGCACCATCTTCTCAGCGAAAACCCGCAGTTCACAACTATTACTACTAGAGCACGGAGGTTGGAATTCATGCAACAATTGTAAAGGTTCCTTATGGTCCGTCTAGTGTTGCAGCTGTGCGTCGTAAAAATTATATTTTCCTATTTGGATCAGAACCTATATAATCTCAGGGTTCGCATTCAGGTTGGAACATTGGACTTGTGATACTAAACGCAATTCCTCCTATACAGGCGACCTAATTGCCCCAAGTCTTCTTCTCATAGTGTGGGCTACAAAAGGTGAAAGGTCTACGCAAATGCCTGTAGAGAAAACTGTATTATTCAATGCTGCGGTGCATCGCAGCGACCTAGGCATCAAGTAATAAATTCCTCCACCCGTTCTGAGTAGAAAAACTCGAGAGATAAAATGAAAGGTATTTATTATCAGAGGGTTAAAAGACAACGTATATTTCCTCTAGCTATGGTAACCTGACATGGCTACTTACATAACAATGTTTTACATCTCATTGCAAATTACCAATTTGAACAGTTAACAAATTACAAACTCTTACATTTTTCTTTTACTCGTAAAGACAGTTAACGTCCTATTCTATCGTGCCGATCTTTAAATATTTAAAATATATGTTTTCATTCATCACAAACTGGTTGCCATTACTGTTTCACAACTTTCAAATTAACGACATCTACCGGTGAACTACACGAACTACATAATATGATACATGGAAATATTATCCGCATTACATCAGAGGCTAGTTCTCATTCTAGATGATCCAATTTAACCATAAAACTCTCTGAAATTAACTTAGAAACTTATAATATTATTTAACGCATTCTTAGGTCTTATTTTATTTCATTTAGCCAGATCTAATTCGACCTAACAGTAAATTAACGTAATCTAACGAAACTCACTGGTGAGTCATAACACAAATTAGTAAACGCTGATATACCATAGACCTCAAAATACACCTGTATTTTGAGGTCTATGGTTATACGTATCGTCAATTTTTACTCAAAAGAAATAGAAAATAAAGACGTCTTTTCTTCTGCTCATCGTTTCTTCTTGACAACAACCATGAACGCTGTTGATTCCCCTTTTTTTCCTGCTTTTTATTGTCTGAAATTCTAAGAAATCAACGTTAGACAACAATGGAGCCACTGTTCTCAAATGTCATTGTGAGATGACTGTTGTTCTCAATCTTATGTTTACTGTCAGAGATATTCGTTATCGCAAGAGGAAATTCTATTGTTCGGTTTGTCAGTATTACTGCCTTTAGACCCTTCACAACATACATTATTTTTTGTTGGTGATCTTTCTGGTTAATGGTAGCCAGTTAAACCGTTTCAATTTTTCCTCATAGCTTAAAGAAGTCAATCACTTTCTTGGATACCAAGATATATTTCTCCTATGTCTAAATTTACGAGGGAGGTGTAATAAATAATCCTCCGGATTTGTAAAGATGTTTATTTTTGGTGCATGTATTATTCCTTTTCTATATAGTTTACCCCTATCTATGGAAGAGGCTTTGGATTATAAAAGTTGTAATTTGTTTCCTAGTATAATGGTTCGCCGTTTGCTTTCTGGACATTTACGCAGTGGCCAAAGGTATTTACAACACCCAAAATGTGTACATAAATATTTAAATAATCATCCTGAAAAACGTATTGCGCAACAAGAAACATTTACAACTCACCATCGAAAATACTCTATGAGCTCACAATATTTTTTATGAACATTATTAATACTTTAGAAAAAAAAACAGTAAGGGTATTTTAGGCAAGTTACACTAAACAAGAGAGGCGGAGCTTAGTCGGAGGACTGTGTCCAGGCCTCAGTAGCGAGCATTCTATTTATGTGATAACTTCAACACCAGATTCCACCAAATAGCCGTAACGCTGGGCGCCATAAAGATGGGACCGCAAACTTCTTTGGAGAAGTTGTGGTCCTGAAATGCTCCTAAACCGTAGATTCTTTAGTATTTGTTTTTTGCTGGTGGAGAATCATTTGGGCGTCGAACCTGAAGGCTTCCATGACGTGCTCCAGCTCCACCGTTCGAAGGTGTTGGGCGTTCAACTAATACCTATCAGGTGAATGGAGGATACCATCAATTAAATGAATATTTCTTATTCAAGGAAGAAAACAATTTATTTCCTCTGCAAGGAGACAATTACTGTCTCCAGCAGCACTTTATATATCGTAATAATACAATATGAGAATACAAATGGTTAAAACCTCCCCCTAGCTCTTATGCAGCCTGGCAATACAACTTATAGCGAACGAGTTCACTAAGCTTGCAATATCTTCACAAATACTTACATAATATGGAAATTATTTTACAGTTTATATTTATATAAATAGTAGATTTAAATTATAACAAAAACAGATTAAATTTATAATCAAAAACAATAGTTTCTCACTTGTCACAAATGAGTATTTTGGTGCTGCCCTCTATTATGCACCTTTTCTGATCATTTCTTTAATTAATATTTTAATGTTTGCAAATGACAATAAATAAATACTGATTTAATAGTCAGCTCATAATTAACATTTTAAAAGAAAGTAACATTGTAATAATAGAAATAATAGAAAGATAGTAACATTGTAATAAGAGGGTCTGCTTCAAATGATCAATGTTCCGTTGGAAAAAATATGACAAGACCTTTCTGATGACACCTCAACTACATTCCTAGACCTAGTCAGTGTTGCCAGATCGTGGGACTGTGGGACATGCCTCATTTTGTGGAAATTTTCGGTACAAAAATAGTATGTTGTGGAACAAAGGTTTTTTTTTTCAATAAAATGTAAAAAAAAATATGGAATTTTCATCGTTTTATGATATACACTATGCAATATTCACTTTTGTACTCAGATATGTAATTATTTCACTTCACCACTTCATACACTATTCAATATTCACTTTATCACTCGGATATATAATTACATCATACCATCATAGAATTTTTGCTCCATGCAATGTCTTCCCCTATCAAAATATAATTATGTGGCTTGATATAATATATATTCATGTTAAGGAATTTGTAAATGACCCATGACGAAAGTGAATTCATCAGTCGACCTCGGGGTAGCCAAGCGTTATCACGTGGTCACGGTTTCAATTCCCGACGAAGTCCATTGCTGGCGAAGGATTTAGCATTGTAGTTTTTTTATGTAAATCTCACCCTTCGAAGCTCATCAGCTCGTTTAAGACATTAATAACAATTTAATCAATTAAAACGTCAGTTGAGTTTTCCAGATGTAAGTAAACTTACCAAGCATGGCCTCTGGCTCCTATATTCAGACGCAGAAGCAGAGTTAAAATTCTGCAGTAGTGTTAAAATAAGAAAAAGAAACAAAATTGGAGCAGTGTCATTAATCAGGTCACTATTCGAAGCTAGTGATATCAATCGTACAAATTTCGAAGTGAATGCAAACATTTGAAACTTCACAATTCCAGTAACTAGTATTAACTGCTGTAATAGAAGTTTGCTGAAGATAGCTACTTTTTGATAAAATTCTATATAATTTTTTAATGCTGCGCGTATGAAATATTTTTTAGAGGGTAATGTAAGAAATTGTTACTTTCTTCACGCTTTGCCTGTAGAATAGAAGTTTATAAAGTCCAAAAACTGGCCTCCTTTTGTTAAAGTGGTTATGTAATATAAATTTTACTTCAATATGCACATACGGTAAGAAAACGAGTTGGAAATATTGTTGTGGGACATTAGGGAGAAAAATGGGACGTTTTCGACAGTATCGTAGGATTTTCAAAACTGGATGTCTGGCAACACTGACCTAGTAGGTTCTAAGACTCGTGTCTAAAGAAAGCTCACGTGGAAACAATGTGGAATAAAAAAATTACAGCACTTTTGCGTATGCCCACCGATAACCGCACCACCCACCAACCCCCGCGCCTCATACCGGCCAGCTCCCTTTGGACGGACCTACATCCTAGCTTTCAGTAGCCTCTATATGGTAGAACCGTCTGGCCGAGTAATGCCAAAGCAATTATTAATAATAAATCACTACGTTATTTCCTAATGCGTATATACATAAGAAAATAAAAAAGTTAATTCTCTTTTTTTTAATATATAAAAGTAACGACGTCAGGATTCGATCCCGGGTCCTTGGGTTAGCTTCCCGATACATAAACCAGCATACCAAGCTGGGAGTTGCGGAAAGAGCGCTTGTCGGTGTTACTTATAGTTCAAGGAGCTCTGCGCCTGCGCGAGAGTAGGCCACGCCTTGTTTCCATACGCTTCCCTAAGACGCTAGTGTTTCTGAGTTGAAAGTTGTCGACAGATGGACAGAGCGGGCGCATAAGGACTAACTGATGAAGCTGACAAGTGTACAATAAGTGCATTATCTTTATAGTGTGTACAATTTTAGACAGACTTGTTTCAAGAAAAACAAATCTTTATACATACATATATATATATATATATTACAAAATAAACCATTTTGTGGTTACTAAGCTCTTGTGTGTGCAACTTCCCTTACATTTCGGTTGACGAGCCTGCACTGATTCAATAATAAATAAATATTAAACTTTAAATTACTAGCATTTATTTCACTTAACAGGAAGTACTACAATACTACTGTTATAGAAATAACGATAATTAAAATTATGTTTCTTTCTTTGTTTTGATAAAAGTAACAAAGAATGGCATAACTGTTGCCAGGTGTCATAACAAAAAAGAACTAATCGCAATCAGTAATCCCTTTCAGATTTAGACAGAATGTTGTTGTTTTCTTTTTCAATTACATTTGCTACTGATCTGAACCGAACTTGAAATCAGTATGTGTACCTGTGCGTGTCGTTTCTAGGTGGACCTTAATGGAGGAACAGTAGTGGCCATAGCAGGACATGACTTTGCTGTAATAGGTTCAGACACTCGAATAACATCTGTAGGCAATTAGCCATCTTTACTTTGGAGCCGACAACATTCTAAACTTTTCCTGATGTTAACATACTTTTTAGTTCCATCGGATGTTGAGCTGATGCTGATACGCTCAGAAGAACCATCTCATTGTATTTAGATAACTATAGGATGACGCACAATAAAGCAGTGTCTATTTCTTCTCTGGATGAGCTTTTGTCGTGTGTCGTACTAAATACTAAATGTCTCCTCTGTTCGTTGCCTTATTGGACGTGGAGTGCCTTGGTAGGGATAGACACAGCTAGTTATGGATCTTCTATAATTGTAAGATCAATCACAACTTCTATACAGATGGTTATTTCGAAGAGGTACCTTATACAGTACTGGGTTTTGCCATTAACAATCTTGTACCATTTTTGGACAACCAGATCTGTTGCAACAACATAAGAGAAGAAACATACACTTCCGATCAACTACCAACAAAAGATCGAGCGATTACATTAATCAAAGGTGCATTTCTGATTGCAAGTGAACAAAATTCACATCTGGGGGGGACAACTGTATCATGTCTCGAGACAATAAAAACATTGAAAAGCACCAGATTCAGCTTCGTGGTGGTTGATTGAACAAACTATAATTGAACAACATTCTCAATTCCATGTTATCAGGAAATTAATTATAGCAAGAGTCTGAAGGGAAAAGTTTGTGTTCGATTACTGTCCATAAATCTGTCCATAGAGGCTATGTCCGAATTTGGAGTTCTTTTCTTGTTTGTATTTGAAGTTGAGTATTTCATTTACAGTTAAAATATATCTGTGAAATTGAAAAAGATATTTTTTTTTTTATTTTGAGAAATATATTTGTACTTTCTTTCATTTTTTAAAATTAAGAATATGGAAGAAAATTTGCTGGTCAACTTTTATTTAAAACCTATTAAATTGTACACCGTTAAATCTTTTTCCGAAACATTCCTAGTCCAGTAAATTTAAGCAGAAAAAGCAGTCAACCCGGAAGAAATTCGAGAAAGCCTGAAACTTCGGAGAAATGTAGTCCTTGTTGAACTAAAGAACATATCAAAATTCTCCATCATCCCCAACTTAGTTTGGGGCCAAAAATTAGTTTATTCACACTTATCTCTTAAATGGTGGCCCGTACAGAAATTTTTCAGTAGTGGAAAATGAAAGATCGTATTTTTTTTTCCTTTCTGAGTCGCTATTACCATTTTTCACCCAGAATGAACGGTTACAAGGTTATCACCGGTTTTAATGTTGCAAATTTTAACTCTTAATAGAAACAGTGATTTAAAAGAGATCTTTTAACTACAGGGATACGTAAAAGTCTGGAACCCCCTGGTAAGTCGAAGATGGTTGCATGGAGTAAGATCATATGTTGAATATTGGCGATGGGGGATGATGGCTGCGTGTCGACCATCTTGAAAGCCGCCATCTTGGATTGATATCAAGAATTTTGAAATGAAAAGTCATCATGTGACATATCGTTTTAGGGTAGCTTGTTCCCAGAAATTCAAATGTGAACTTGCTTTCTACCTACGTTTATTTGTTTAGGAGATAGGAACCATGCGATTTGGGATTCGAAGAAAACAAGCTCGCCACACATTTAGCTACTGTCTCGTCCTTTGGACACCTTCATGGCTTCGTCATCCAGAGCCTGTGGGAGCTCACTGCGGGGTTCATCACACAAGGACAAATCTCCCGACCTGTATTTCTGGAACCAATGCCTGGCGGTGCGTACATCCACAATATTATTAATAAAGCTTGACTTATTCGACGACTTGATAAGTCTACCTTAAAGTCGTAAAGCAGACAAATCTGAACGAGCTGCTTCGACACCTCCATTTGGCTTCGCCACTACTCACGCTATGACTGCTGTGAGTGTGCAGAACGTCTGTCTTGGTCACGGTCAATGTTCCTACTTCCACCTGGTCGTTTTTCCAGCACCTGAGGCACTTATTTTCGTATCAGTGATCACGTCTTTCCATGCGACGTCGAAAATGGCAAGAACTTTCTTGGTTACCTCATATTATTTACTATAGAACATTTTGTACGTTTGATCTTTTCTATTCCACAAAACTCAGATCTCAAATGTCAGAGTTGGAAGCGTAGCTTTCTTTTGTAGACATCTGATGACTATACGATACCTTCTTTTATTCTCCTTTTATCAATGATGGTGCGGGATAAAATGAAGTAAAGAAAACCTGCTCTCAAATAATTCTCTCCTTTTCACAACAATTTCTTAGTCTCTTTGTTCTTTTAGCTTCGTACCTGTATCTCTACCACGTACTTCTTTTATAGGTTAGCATTTCCCTCTCAGGTGTCGCATTTCTCTGCTTGTTTGCAGAAAATGTAGTAAGAAAAAAAATAAAGATGAAACAAGAGGCAAAAAAAGTAACGCACCTTACTCACAAAACTACGTGACAAATCTAAGTTACATCTCCACAGAAAAAAATCTTTCCTTCTTCTTCCTCTTCTTTTGAAGCAGAAAATATACTCTCAAGCACGAATCACAGCATTTCACCATTTACTATTCAACAATAAAAGGAAACAGGGTAGAAAAATATTTTAAAAAATATACGAAAGCATGAAAGAAACGCTTGCTATCCGTGAGATGCCATTTGATCCGGCTCAAAAAGCATTCGAGTGTTTCTTCAGTCATTCAAGCGTATGTATAAATAAACTTCTATCTGTCTCTACGTGCTTGGCTCTATCTCTAAATCACTGAATCTATCTAAATCAGTATTATATAAATCACTGAACACATTAAAGTAAGTCTGGAAATAATCTCTGTGACTTCGAAGACATCTAGTTCTTAATTCAATAAAGCTGTATTGTTGTTATAAATGATCACAAAAGGAATCCGGTTCCCAGTTCTCGATGAAACGTTGTTTGCTATTCAAAATCAAGTTTCACCAAAGAAAATAAGAACAAATGAATCTTGCTATACAGTGCATAGTATTAAAAAATAATCCCATTCTCTGATCTACTCGTGAGATGGCAGCACAAGTCTAAAATCACGTGATACCGCCGATAAATGCCATTGGCGGGAAATTATTAATTTCCATTGGCTAGGAAGTCAATGAAGTTTTCGTCCATAATAGTCGTTATGTTTCATAAAAAGATTAATACATTTAATATTGTTTACTTTCTATATTGGTTTTTAGCCTTATTAATTCTTTAGAAATAGATCCTCTTTATCTCATCTTTGCCTTCTAAACTTATGTTTTATTTCCTCTTAATTTTATATCCGTTTTCGTCTGTACGAGGAAAAAGAGTTCTTCAAAGGCAATGAAAATAATAAGAACTGATTGCTAGAAGTTCTCACGTATACCTCGATAGTAGCGACAGTTACTACCAGACCTGGTACCTTCAGTTTCTAACCAAGGATGTTCTAATAGAGGATATGTGATTTTGCCAAGAACATGAAGCCAAACGTTACAGCATAGTCTCGTCCAGTTAGCTCACGTACTTCAATCAAAAACATTTTTTCGGCTAACAAAGATGGCAACAAGCTTTCTAGTTGTTCGCTAACCAATCAGCTACGTCGCTTTGCTCGATGCTCAGTTGTATTTTTGGCTTCATTCTTGCTCTGCGAATGAGATAGCTACAAGCAAATCCTCTATTTACCTCATACAGACGAAAATGGATATAAAATCAGGAGAAAAGAAAACATAAGTTTAGAAGGCAAAGATAAGATAAAGAGGAATCTATTTCTAAAGAATAAAAAGACTATAAACCAATACTGGAGATAAAGAATATTAATTCATTAAGCATTTCTTATAAAACGTAACGACTATTATGGTCGAAAACTTCATTGACATCTTAGCCGATGAAAATTAATAATTTCCCACCAATGGCATTCCTCGGCGGTATCACGTTTTGTTAGACTTGTGGTGCCACCTGACGAGTAGGCATGAGGACAGGAATTCTTGTATACTATGCACAGTATAGCAAGATTCACTTATCATTTTTGTTCCAAGGTACTTACCATGGATGTAAATATGGTAGACGGATTGATTGGACCAATACAATTGAACTGGGTCAACTTGACGCCGGTTTTCGATTAACATTGAGTGGTGAATTGGGATTTACTTGCGTCTTATTGGTTGGCCTATGCCTGGGTATGTGGAAGCAAAGAATGGATGAAGATTGGAATATTTTAAATATGGTATTGTATGGAACGTTATGTTCAGTTGTTTTTTAATCAATTACACCTACCAAGTACTCATGGCTTGTGCTGGCTTCAATTTCGGGCCACTAGAAATCCCATCTCTTGGATCACTTGGGTCCATCTCCCGTATTTACATCCATGGGTACTTACAACTTCTTCGTTCAGTTACATAGATAAAGAATGACGGTTGGTTGGTTAGAAACAAGGATGAGCTTGTAGCTATCTCATGCGCAGAGAAAGAATGAAGCCAAAAACAACTAAACATCAACCAAGGCGACGTACCTGACTAGAGAGCTTGTTGCTATCTCTGTTAGCCGAAAACAACGTTTTTGATTGGAGTAAGTGAGCTAACTGGACGAGACTATGCTGTAACGTTTGGCTTCATGTTGTTGGCAAAATCGCATATCCTCTATTAGAACATCCTTGGTTAGCAACTGAAGGTACCAGGTCTGGCCTCAACTGTCGCTAGTATCGAGGTATGCTTGAGAACGTCTAGCAATCACTTATTATTATTTTTTGGGGTTTCTCTCTTTCATTAACTTATCGTTTTGATTGCAGATCTTGCTTGAATGCATGGATTTCAATACGGTAGACGGATTGACTGATCCAATACAATTAATTTGGGTCAAATGTGCGTGTCTGATTGGTTTGTCTATGCTTGAATGTGAAAGCGTGGTGCTTAGGAAGAAATCGAACAAGATTTTAACACGTATTTTTAATTGATTACAACTGCCAGGTGCTGTTGGTACACGCGCATGTGCTGGCGTCAAAAGCAGTTGATCCGTTACGGTATTTACATCCATGGCTTGAATGTATTTTGATTCAAATGTAACTTTTCTGTTTTCTTTCTTTTTCTTTTCGTATTTGAAAGAAAAGTTGCACACCTTGTTTTCTGAACAAAAGAAGAAGCTGTTTTTCTGGACAAAATCAACCAATGACCTCTATCTAATAGCGATACTGGACTGACTGCTGCCATTGAACATTTCATGAATATATGAAGCCAGGGAGCAAAAAGGACACAATCTCGCTTGTCCACTTCCAGTTTAAACTAATATGGACATAATTTTCGGTTGTAGCTCAGTTTATTACGCTTGATATCGCTGTATGACCCATTTTTTACTTATGTCTTAAGTCTTGCAAAACACGTAAATATTATTTGCAGAATTTTCTATTATATGCTGAGTACGGTGTACGATTTTATGAATAACTCATGAATTAAGACTTACATTTGAAAAAAAAGCGGGCCGCACAGCGATGAGAAGAGCATAAAACTGAGTTAGAACTGAACATTTAGTCCACATTGGATTAGTCTGGAAGTGGACATATGAGTTTAAATATTTGCTCTGGCATAGGGTTACCAACTGGAAATTGACAAATAGGACAGAGCTTCGAAAAAAGCCGGACTTTTTGAGAAAATGCCGGACACAACGAATTTGCAGCAATGAACAATTTTCTAGGCACAATCACGTTCGTTATGTACCTTTTTATCTAGTAGTGAAAGTTCTGGGGAGGTGAAAGACAAAAATATTACTTGCTGATGTGCTCGTTCTTACCAATAATTGTTTGTACTTTTCGCAATTTCGCGGAGACAAAAAAATTCGAGCGCAACAGTACCACCAACCAAGAACTCTAGCAGTAGTTAATAAATGTGACAAATGACCGCTCGTGATCATAAAGTGTATCGTAAATAACACAAACAATGGAAATTTAGGTGTAATCTTGCTCATTTTATTTTCAAGAAACAGAGAAATGACATTTCTAAAAAAAGGTTAAAAAGGTCGGACATGTCCGGCAAAACCGGCACGGTTGGTAACCCTACTCTGGCGTCTATCTTTCGACACTAAACAGTCACTCCAGTATCTTTACGTAGAGCTCGATGCATTAAAAAAAAAACACCTAGGTTTAAAGCCAGGTGTAAAGTGATGAAATATAATGCTAACTCTAACAGCATCATTTTATTATATCTCAAAAGACTATTCCACTATCGAGGTTTCTCGTCCAAGCTTACTCTACAGCGGCCCTGGAATATCAAAACATACGTCGAGCTTGCTCAAGGACAGGTTGATCGAGCAAGCTCGACAACATTTGCAGAGTCTAAATTTCAGTATCAAGATCAAGATGGAATAAACGACATTTTAATCAGAATTACATCCAAAAGTAGAAAGTCTAATCAGAATATCAAAAACATGTGACGTCACAAAGTACATGCAGCCATCTTACGAAATAATTAAATTAGAATATATTGCATTGTAGTAATCATATTGAGATGGAATTTAAAGAAAAAACTATATCTCAGAATGGCACCGGGTATCTAATAGACCTATGTTAATAAGGATAACATGTGACGTCACGTAGATTCCGGCTGCCATCTTGAAAAAATATTTACATTTGAATATTTTGAAATCTAATGATCGTATCAAGCTCTCTTGCACCCGAAAGAAGAAATTGTAATCAGAAGTGGGAAAACTGTGACGTCACAAAATACACGGAGCCATCTTGGGAAATCATTCAATGTAAAATATTTTACACTCAAATAGGACTATAGAAGTTAAGTAAACGATTTGTCGTTCAGGAAATCAAACCTCATGTACTTAAGGAAACGCAAGCCATCTTGGGGGGCAAATGCCCCTAGCCCTGCTCCAAAAATGTATTTGAACACCGACGATCTCTTAGGTATAGTTTCCCTCCTATCCTAGTTACTTAGAAGTAAACTATACTCTAATTAAAATTAATTTGTGTCTGTGACGGCATTCTTACATTCGGCCAATCGTTTCGAACTGTAAGCATCAACTTGCTCATGTCAATTTTGTATATATCGCCAGAGATGAATGCGACCTGGAGCGTTATAATGGTCCAAAGATCTAGTTATTCAGAACGTGTGCCAATTAAGTATAATCGAGAAAGAGTTCCTATTATTGCCGTTGGATACAAGTTATGGAAAATTGAATCATTGTAACTTCCTGCTTCATTTTCACTTAAAAGCGTTTTGCACCTGCAGCGCTAAACTCTTCAATCTAGCAATTTGTTGACTTTCTATACATTTCACATTCAAGATTATGTACGATAACCTTTGGATTGTAACAGATGCTTCTTTCAGTGACACTGTAGCAGAAAAAAAATACTAGTTTTAAGCCATTGTTGAGCCCCTTACGGTTTGTACGTCTAGAAAATATTTGAAAAGGGGTTGAAATCTTTGAAAATACCATGAAAGTAGTGATTGTGTCAGACTCCTCCTATGGGGGGTGGGGGTGGGGTATCACTCCACCAAATTCTCGAGCACACCTCCCGAACTTAAAAACAATTACCGTCAACTATTGATAGAAACCGTGCAA
>JAGDQP010049697.1:0-14432 GCA_022664845.1 Lepisma saccharinum | reverse complement strand
AATAAAGAATTGCTCCTGGTATCTCCAATAGTCCGTAGAAATTGGTGTAATTTGCTCGAAAAGTACAAGACAACAAACGCAGCAACTCAAATTTCTCAAATCAGTGTTGCCGCATGCAAAAAAAAAAACAATATACCTGTTTTTCTTACGAGTGATCGAAATAGTATCATCTATATCGAAATGTACCGCCCTACCATATTTTCGTAATTGTTATTGATAATTCTACACAAAATTGTATTGTTGTTGTTCTTCATTTGTGAGTTTCTATGAAAAATACTGAATAGGTTATGAGTACTTGGGATCTTTAACCCTTTAGTTAGTAACCTGCAACGTCCTAATATCATTTGATTTACTATGAGTTGCTTTATATGTGTGTAATTATTGTAAACTTACCTAAGTTAGAAACTAATTAATGTTTATTGTTGCTCTCTTTTCAGGATACCAGAATTGCTGTGCAGTGAACTCACTGGGAGCTCGACCCGTTCGAAGAGCATTTTACTTGCTTGGCTTCTGGAGTTTATTGATGGTGGCCCTCTTCCAACTGGCAGGTCGAGAGAACACTGTTCCAGCTCTCGTCGACAGCGTCAACAGCCGGTTGCTCCTACAAAACGTTGCTGACCCAAGAACACCAAGAACCGAAGCTAGCCCAACCACGGAGAATGTACTTCTTATGGATATGGAACCAATCGTTGATAAATCCCCCAGTCGCTCTGACGAGATGATTGTCCAAGATATTCAAAAGCGTATGGCTAATCTACCGATTGTGTATTGGAACAAACATAAAAACAAACCTATGTTCTTTAAAAATGAAAGTTGTGCTAAATTCCCAAGCATATACGACCTCCAATTCAATAATGTTTACTGGCAAAGCCTTCATACGTCTAATGGAACTTTTCAGCTTTATGGAGCGTACTATGACGTTCGAAAATTTAGTAGAATAGGGCCTGCTGTACGAATACTCGGCATGATAAATCGAATTGAGCCAAAAGTAAAAACATTTTGTCAATTGTGGTTTGAAACTTCCAGGGAACCTGTCTTCACAAAGGTTCTTGAATATAAATATATCTGGTATAAGAAATGGGGTAACTATAAACAAGGAATATATCAGCCATATTTAATAGCGTGTCAGATTCCCGCGCAGTACCACAAACAAGTCCCTGCATCTGTCTCCTTAGTTGAAAAGCCGTGTGACATAGGTACTAACAACCTTCGTGTCATTTATAACAAACCAGAAAAGAAAAAAGGATTTGCAGTGTGTGTGAAGGGTTTAGATTTTCTGCATGAGGACCTATCAGTTCGGCTTGTGGAGTGGATTGAACTTTTATCTATTCTTGGTGCTGAAAAAGTGTTCCTATATGAGCTTCAAGTACATCCTAATATTTCGAAAGTTCTACGGTATTATGAGCAAAGAGGTATGGTAGAGGTCACCCCTTTAACACTGCCAGGTGGACAACCAAATGTTCCTGGCTTCCAGCATCTATACCTTACCAAAAAGGTAAACCACAAACGTCAAAATGAGCTTATCCCTTACAACGATTGCCTCTACAAGAATTTGTACACATATGAGTACATAGCACTCTTAGATATTGACGAGGTTATTATGCCGATGAAAACGATGTCCTGGAGAGCGCTGATGGATGAAGTCTTACCGAAGGCGCTCGCAATTAAAAATGAAACGAGAGCTTCATATAATGTGAGAAACGTCTACTTTTTGGACGATTTCATTCATTCTCATGGGTGGTTTAAAAATATTCCTCGATATATGCATATGCTTCAGCATGTTTATCGTAGTAGAAACTTCACTAAACCAGGGCAGTATGTGAAATGCTTTCATAATCCAGAAAGAGCACTGACACTTCATAATCATTTTCCACTTGCTTGCCTAGGATCTGGTTGTACTTCCTACCCCATCAACACAACGGATGCCCAGTTACAACACTACAGAGCGGATTGTGTGAAAACTTTGAAGAAATCGTGCGAAGAGTATCGAAAGAACAGTGTTCTGGACACAACCATCTGGAAGTTTAAAGATAAACTGGTCGCAAGGACTACGGAGACGTTAATAAAACTAGGTTTCTTTGGTCATGCTATTCGCAATTCTATCTCACAGTTGGACCCAAGTCTTTCTGACTCTGGTTCAGCTAGGACGTGATCTATTGTTTATTGCTCAATTTCTTGTCGAAGCATATCCACAAACTATAGCCATCATAATCAATGTGTAACTGGCCGTCCTTGAAGAATGTAATGTATCTTGTTTCAATTTCGCTTACCATTCGTCAAATTGTCAGTGTTGTCTCCTAAATAGTGGATACTTAACTATTACAAAATCATTTTGTAAAGCAGATCCTTGCGATATCTTTGCAAGAAGGGAAATAGGCTATTTATATAGTTCACTTAAGTTGAGGGGAAGGAAAGCGTTTATAACTTAAGAAGTTGCTGATTAAGTAATCGTGTAAGCACCTGCAGTTTTGATCGCAGTTCCCATGAAAAGAACATTTCTGATCTACAAGTAGTTTAGACTAGTACTGCAGAGTGTATGTAATGTTTTCCTACTGTAGAGATAAGTAAATCTGTGGTAATTATAGTCCATTACAGACGAAGTTGGACAAATTAACATTGATGAATGTATTTTTAAAATTGTATCTGTGATATTACTGTACTGTAGGAATATCATACATGCAGCTCTGAACTTTATATAGTTTCTTTAAGAATACAGCTCAATATATGTGTGTGGTTGAGTGTATTGGACGTGAAAAAGCATATGTTTCAATACATAAGTATGTTAAATTTTTTCTTCATGTGAATGAGTTGCTGTTCCTATCGAACAAAGAAGTCACTTATTGTCTAAGTCCCCATTTTGTGCATATGCAAATCGTTTTTCATTACAAGAGTAGTCATGGTATCAGGAACATCTGTATTCTTCCCGGTGGATTTCAGTATGTTAGTACACGTTCTTTTCAGTAGAAATTTAAAGAAACGACTAGGAAGAGTGCCATTTTTAGTCACTAGAAAGCTGAAGTTGTCTCAACTCATAGTTTGTTTGTAGTGTTCAATTTTTCAACATTAGCATTATAATAAAAGTGTGAGTTTTTGACAGACACTCCGAAATATGAGCTCAAATATTCGGGTATTTGTTATAAGCTAACAGTTGTCAGGCTCCAGCATGGTGTCATAAAGTTGTCAAGTGAAATCCAAGTGTAATATAGTGTGAATCATTCGAGACTATACTGTTTAGTGAATGCTCATTTGTGCAATAAACTTTTAGTTAAATTTTTGTTCAGTGCATTGGAATAACTGTGACGTGCAAATTATGTTAGAGAAACCCTTTTTGGGACAAACAAGTGAGTACGTTTTTTAGTTGACAGTACATTTTCATAGACATAAACGCATTTACGTGAATACTTGAAAAATAGTATTTGTAACAACTGTCGAACTATCTGTCAATAAGAACCAGTGCACGTGTAGAAGGACTCCTTTTTGTACGATGATTAGCTTCAGTGAGTATGTAATTATGACGTTCTTAATATTATTTATCTGTGCTGTAGATGTGTAATGCGTGTTCCTTGTTCCAGCATTGAGATTTCGACTTACTTCCGGCTATTAACTAGCCTCTCTTAAGAAGACCATGTATGTTGTGTGTATAGTTTTAATTTGATTCTGTTATGTTTTCCATTTGTGAAAGACTATATGTAAAAATATTTTTCGTAGTGTATAATTATTATGTGACTTCAGCTTTACAAAATGCAACGAGTTGGTAAAAGGACTTTTCAACAATAGAACAGTCCGTTTACTCTCTAGTTATACCTTAACAGCAAGTACTACTTTTTTACATCACAATACTTAAGTTGCATTAAATTATTTTGTATCACTGCATCACAAATGTGTATTTGTAGAGTGAATATGCAGAAAGTTTTGTTAGTCTTCAGGTGATTAGTAAATGATTGCATCACCCTCTATCGAATACAATGAACAACACCTTTGACGAATAGATGTAGAATAGAGCTCTGTAATGTCTTCATTAACACTCAGATATATTTTCACCTCTAAGATAGTAATCATTACTTTCACACTTCAAGTATTGGTAATATCACGAAATCAGGAATGAGTTGGACTTAGCGTGTGTCGTTTGTCTTATTTGTAAAAGAAAATAAGAATGAGAAAAATTAAGTTTATTTTTGATGGACTTCAGTTACAGAGGCTGCGTTCAACATACTCTTCTAACTAGGGTAATGTTTCCATAGTATATTCGTTTTTGTTGTAAAGCCTAATCCAGACATAAGTTATTGGTTTGAAACAAAATGGGCGTGGAGGCTTTGTAGCGCAGTAACTTTTCTGCCATAAATGAAGGACTCATGGATATGGTGAATATTTGGACAAAGTTATTTTTGTTATAGAAACACATTTTTTGGCTCTGTGCAATTCACCTCAGTGCAGAAGTGATCAGTAAAAGAAGTAATAAATGTTTAGTATATTAACGAATGAAACTGGATGAAGTCCTATTGCTTTGGTGCAGTATGGTTAGTTTTTGGTATGTATGCAGAAACGTGTTACGTTGCAGATTAGTTCCTTGTTACAAACACTGAAATTTCTGTGACGTTTCGATTTGTTTCTTTCCCATCATTTTCATTCTTTTGATAATAGCATTTGAACGGTATTTGCTTCAACATGTGCAGAAATCGAAGTACCGAAGTCTGAACATATTGATTATTCAGTGAAGTGTTATCAGTAATGCAGAGTAAAATTAATACGGTTAATAAAATTTTAGGTAAAAGCTGGTCATTTTAATTTCATAAATTCTATGCCATCCGAAGGTTTACAGTTTCAAGTGTGTATATGCAAGAATACTCAGTCAAGTTTAGCTAACAAATCTCTACTCGTTCCAAGTGATAAGTTACTTGCTTTATTTTTACATGTGTGTATGTGTGGACGCCAACTTGTGTCTTTGGTTAATTTATGAAAGACCTATTCAATTATCAAAATATTCCAGTTAAATTCCTTGCTACGAAGTAACAAGGGAGCATTAATATAGTTATTTACTCAACGATCTTAATTTCCTTACTGTAGCCATTATATATAACGCTTTAACTCAGTTACATGTCGAAGTATGGCATATTTAGTAGTAGATTTGAGTTACTGGAAGTGTTTCAAAGATTTTTTCCGAAGGGGTGATGCATATTTTACCTTTCTCCCTTTAGTTCACGATGTTCATTTTATTTGATTATTGTAAGATTACAATCATATGCAGAATATATAGTTATTTAATTTTTAAATTCTAAAAGTGCTAAGTTGTGATAATAGTAAAAACATGGTTTCACCTGACATAGCACCTTGGCACTCCTGTGCTATTGATTTTTTAAAATTGTAATATTAAAATTATTCACTACAAAATAATACAATAAAGACTCTGATAAAAATACTACCAAACTTTAATAAGTAGTCTGTATGTATGGTCCATAGAAGAAGTGTTATAAATTATGTTTGATCCAAAATCACATATATGAATATTTGATGATGAAAAATGAATGTGCTATTAATGAGATCAGATACAATCTTTGTATGATGAGCTTTTGAGAGACTTACATACACAGACGATCTTTATACGTGAAGTGTCATTACTAATTTTTCAACGAGAAAACACACATCACGTGTCGTTTTGCTGTTCTTCAAACTCGTTGCTGGTAACGTGTTCCATGGTGCTTGTATTATATTGTCGACTTGAAAGTAAAGTACTTATTATATATATAGAATAAATCAGGGTGTTGTTATTCAAATGGAACAAAATTTTCAATTTGATAAGCAAAATATATTGCATCCGAGTTTAGTTAAATTGGTTGCAAACTAGAGAAAATTTAAAATGTTTTGGAATTTCTTGATCATCGAAAAGACACAAAAAGACCAAATAAAAGCTTTCATTCCATGAGAGCTTTTGATAATAGAAAGACAAAAAATCGTGTATGACTATTGTGAAATTTAATGAAAGAGTTTTGCTTCAAGCATCGTACTAATCCTATAATGTAAAACTATTATATTAATGTTCTTTAGTTTGCAATCAATGGTGCCAAAGTTAGAAGACCAAATTTATTTAAGAATATGATTATCAGAATAAAATGATTTTGTACCGTTATACCCTATTTTCTCCAATAAAAATGTTGAAAGATAATGTAAAATCGTATTTTGATTTAAAGGGCAAGGAAACCTTACCAGAATCAGCTATGCATTTGCAGGATAACTTTATGTACAGCGTTTAGCAAATTAAAAACATTGGATACTATGTGCAGGATGGTAGATAAAACAGTTCAAAAGTAAGTCGAAGTACCTCATGTCAAAACAAAAATGTTACTATGAGCACACACACACACACAAACACAGTTCTGGATCTAATGGGTTAACCAAGCATTGACATCATATATCATTGCGACCGTTGGAAAGACCCTGTACCTGTTCCAGACACGTAACTTCCAGCATTTATATGTGATGCAACACCTGAAAACTAGTATGTCAAAACAAAACCTTGACTCGATATCACGATGTAGTGACAAGTTATTGAACATTGGAAACGAACACCTTAAACCGAATGTTTGCTATATGAAATCACTTATGATAGCCGAATCCACTCACAGATAATCGTCAGTATGTCCTTCGATATTTGAAATCGATAGTGAAGCATGTACCTTTGCCTCACTTAGAGCGAAAATGAGGATGTCTTTTTTTATTTGCGCGAAACATTGGCTATGATAATTTTCAGATTCACTATTAAATCGTTCCCTTCTACTTACAGACCTATTTCTTTGGGATATTACAACCTCCTTTGTAGTGCTTCAACATATCTCAAGACTTCGTCTCTGGTTTATGAAAAAAATAGCCTACGTAAGAGATTTTCTCTTCGATCTGGCGTATAATGTTAAGACAATAAATCTTAGCTTTCAAAACTGTAAAACATACCAGATTTCTAAACTTCCATGTCACGAGAGACATAGGGAATCATGGGACAGGCTCTTTGTCCAACAGACGGTTAACTATGCTGGGAGTTGATGGATAGCAGGTAAGGAAAAATAAAAGTTTGGGAATTCTTCAGAATTCTTGAATATTTAGGCGACAAACCTGAACTCATTATCGAAAGAGGAGAAATGCCACAGAACAATAACAAGAAGTGTTTCTTCGATGTTTTGCGTAGAACTTTGATATCAACGTAGCTACACTTGTTTGTCGGACCGTCGTCCGTAATAGTTCGTATATTGATCCTGTAACACTGCAGTCTCTCGGAAGATAATGGCATCTGGGAATTGCAAGCAAGAACCTCCTTCGTTTCGCAAAATAATCGGACATTCGGCAGGAATTCGAAATGTCAGCTATCATGCAACTGTAATTGATAAAAACTATAGATCTGAACTGTTTTAAGAGAGAATATAGAAGACGAAACAGTTTCATAAGTAATTTTCTGTTGCTTGGTATCATTTTCTAATAGATCTCACAGTTGCTTTGATTTCATACTACGGGAGTTCTTATAGTATATATTATGTAGTTCACAATGAAGGATTCCTCTTGTATTGGATATGAATAAACACGTACATGTGTTTTTGGTTACGCTATCTTGCGAAACTAAAAAGGTTCATGGTTACAATATATTTGATGAATTACTTGAATAAATGCCATGTAAAATATTTCTCTAACATAAGACTCAGTCATCCCAGCGGTCGTCCATGCTGACTGAAGTTTCTTCAGGATTATTCCTGAGTCATATCAGGAAAATGTCACCTTCAACTTAGGCCATGTCCGGCTTCTTTCCACATCCTTTCACCCACCCTATTCCGGTCTGAGTCTTAGATGCATAAAGGCCATAAATAACTTCAAAATAAAAGCCAATCAGATTCGATTTTGAAGCCAATTGTACTCCTTGACTTAAGCGCCAATCGGATTCCATGTTCTTTCAAGCCAATAGTATTTCTCAACTTTGCCTTGTGACCTTACTCCAGCCAGAGTTAAAGATACATCGATTCAGTTTCACATTGATTACAATAATAATCACAGGACGAAAGTGGCTTACGATGGCCAGAAGTCCACCCTGGTGGCCCTGCGGGCCCTTGGCAATTTACATAGCAAAAAATAAAAAAAAATATACAGGAAAACCTACCTAACCAAATAAACGACAGAATCATCAAACATAAAATAACTTATAAAGAATTACTTACTTATTAACTAATTTCACAGGCATACATAAACTTAAAACATCAAAAACATTTAACTTCAATCTTCGCTACGGATGTGAAATTGTTGAGCTCATAAAATAAAATAAACTTTCAAAAGACATGGAGGCTCAAGCTATCAAGTATTCCTTCCTGCAACTCAATTAAATCCAATCAAAACACCTTACCTCAACCTGTCTTGGGATTCTGGCAGTTTTAATAATGAAAGATTTTATTTAAAGAATGGTTGCACACTTCCAGTCTGCTATTTTGGACTCTGAACACACAATTTTGTTAGGTACATGGATTTTACTGGAGGTTTGTTTGGTGCGTTGCCTGGGTTCGGGTGCTTAATCCGGTTCATATTACTTCCAAACATATACTAATAATCAAATTTCATAACTTAGTATTTATTTCAAAGGACGAAAGTAGCTACCTTGAGCTAAAAGTCCAGTCAAGGGGTCCTGCGGACCCATGACTTAATACTACAGCGGCTAAACGTATAAACCGACAGTCCAATGCACCAAAAACCTACCTCTACTACCACCTTTACTGGCGTGATTAGGGGAATATCTACTGTTATCGATCCAAAAGAACTACTGAATACAATCAAAGATATCCATATATTACAAATTCTATACGTATAAAAAAATGACAAAGGACCATTACCGCTTGTCTGAATATTTTTACTAATGATCCCAACATCATTAGTGGACTGATAACCAATGGCATCTATATTGGTCACTGCCGTTTTAGAGTAGAAGAATAAAAACATTTGAGTCGACCATTCCCATGCCCAACATGTTTTATGTACCACATTAGCACACCATGTTACAAATGTGGCAAAGAACATTTGAGTTACACACGTAATCAACAATCAGACAAAAACTTTTGTGAAACATGTAAAGGGGCATCGTACGGCAGCTGCTTCATGTCCAAAAAGACCCACTCAAAGCCAAATCTTAAAAACAGACCGTATTTATCGTGCTCCAGAAAACGTTAAAAAAAATGAATTATTCCGAAGCTCTTAAAAGAGTCTCACAAAGATCCGGAGAACCAAAACCAACCAAAAGAAATAGATCCACACCTTATTCAAAGTATTAACAAAGTAGTTCAAAGGGCGATAGATGAACAAATAGAAAAAAAAATCGCAATGGGTTCTATCAGTTTTGACTCAACCTGAACAAGCTTTGACTCTCCAAAATTAATTCGATAATCAAAACACCAACAGAAAGATTTCTACAGAGACACTTGAATATTTTGAAATCGGTTGACGGACATATTTTTTATTGGGGATGAAGAATGATATATAAACGAAAACTAACGGTAAAGATACCACCTCTTACCAATGTACTATAGAAGATGGACAATAGAAACATTCAAATATTCCAAAACAAAATTAAAATCCTCTTCGTCAATATAAACGGAATCCGGGAAAAGATATAAAGTCTTACAGTTGGCCACATATTACAAAATTGATATTATAATAATCAACGAAACAAAACTTACTGGGAAAATAAAATTGTCTACATTTGGATATAGAATTTTTAGAAACGATCGTCAAGACGCCACAGGAGGAGTAGCTATTCTTATAAACAACGTACTACAAGCTCACGAAATTCCGTTACCAACACCACTTCAAGGTCCACTCACTACTCCTCTCTATATTTCCATTTCCCAAATAAAAGACCCACTATACGTAGCTACATTATATGCAAGTCCAAGTATAGATATTACCTCCAGTTTTCCGCTCTTCACACACCTAGAAAAATATAAAAACCTCATTCTGGCTGCAGATATTAGCTGCCAACATCCATTAATGGGAGACCCAAAAATCGATGCAAAGGGAAACAAACTTTTACTGCAATCGTCACTTATAAATATTGTTGGACCAACTCTATTCGCCAATAATATTGAAACTTCTCCAGATAAAATCCTTGTTTCACCAGCTGTGGCCAACAAATTAACCTCAAAGAACGTGGAAAAAAGTCTTACCTTCCGACCACGGTGAAATCTATTTAACATTTCATCTGCAAATTAATAAGTATTTCTCTACCAACTACTATCCAAATTATAACAAAACAGAATTGAACGATTACAGAAATAAATTAGACCAGAAACTCACTCAAGTGAAACAACCAATTGAAACCATCACCAAAATATTACAGGATACCCTCAAAGGCACTGTACCTAGAGAACAAATTCTATTAAACGCCGAACGTCTTCCCACAGACATAATCATGTCTATTAGATATAAAAGGAAAAACTCCAGACTTTTTCACAAAAGGCCTTCGGAAAATTTAAAGCATCAAATTAATAACCTTCAAAAGGAAATTAAATACAATATTGCAAAGCACAGAAAACAACTTCTTCATTTCCAATCTGATGGAGAACTATTATAGAAACCCTAAAAAATTCTGGAAAACCTTAGCATCTAGACGGAGTAAGAATTTAGGTCACACACTACCCAGAAAGCTCGATGACAAACAAGTTCTGATCAGGATTTCATTGATGTAATGCATTCTAAATTCAAGAATAAAATTGGAACAGACCCCGCCAACTTCTACAGACAAATTGGAAACAAACTGTAGAAACAACTCTCAAAATTAGATCCATCATTTATCATTTTCAGAATATCACGGACCTTGACAGGCAAGACAATTCGACAATACTAACATTTTATTAGATGACATCACAGAAGAAGAAATTGTCAAAATTATTAATAAGAAGAAGAACACAGGCCCGGGTCTGGATGAGATTCCATATATAGCCTTGCAAAGAGGACCTCCCGCTCTTCATCATATACTCTCAGCTATTTAATGCTTCCATCAAATTCGGATTTATCCCTCAAACCTGGAAAACCACCTTCACAATATTCATACCTAAACCCAATAAAAACCGTTTCTCATCAGCTAACTACCGACCAAATACTTTAACGAATACTATAGCTAAGATCTGCGAAACCGCATTATCCAAAAGACTAAACCAATACTTAGAAGAATTAAACCTATTAAACAAAAATCAAGCCGGCTTCAGAACCAAAGTTTCAACAGTAGATCAACTTATGAGAATAGTAATAGATTCACAAATCGCAATAAACAGAGGATGGAGAGCGGCGGCCATATTTATGGATTTAAAATTGCTTTTGCACAGTTTGGCATGACGGACTGTTATACAAACTTTACTCACTAAATTTACCGACTACAACTATTAGATGGCTCATTCAATTCTTGACTAACAGAACGACGAAAACCAAATCAGGGGACAAATATTCTGACAGCATCACCATCAAACGATGTATTCCTCAGGGGGCGGCATTGAGTCCAATTTTATATTCAATCTATGTCAATGACACTCCCACATCAACTCATAAACTAACTCAACTGGGACTCTTGGCAGACGCTACTGCGTATTGGACTTCCGCAAAAACAGCTGGCTCCGATATCAAAAACCTTCATAGACCTGCTAAATTATTTGTTGATTGGTGCAGAACTTGTAAACTCTAGTTAAACGCAAATAAGACAGTTTATTTTTTATCCCTCTGGCAAAGGTACAAAAAAGGACAAAGAAAAATCAATCTGCATAAATAAATCACGTATCAAACCAACCCGTACAGCAGTACAGCTACATATCTTGGAGTTACGCTGGATCAACGGCTAAATTTCAGATCTCATATTTTAGACAGAAGGAAAAAAGCATTACAAATTTTCTCGGCCTTAAAATACATTCTTTTATCTAATTCCCCTCTACAACTCAAAATTAGAATTTACTTATCAATACTCAGACAAATTTAATCTATGGACATGAACTACTCCGTTCTAATATCAGTACAGATCTTGATGAAAAGTTTGAACGATACTGGCTACGAATCTCACGAAGGATGTGGAAAGAAGAAAAAGCATACAAAAACATTCCTATTACACACATGAATGAATATTTAAAACTAAGCAATACTAAATATAGAGAAGCGTTAAAGAACAAAAAATTCGCACCATTCAATTGAACCACAAGATACTACGTCACAAAATCACACTTCAAGAAATACTATAACTATAAATTATAAATCACAGGGAACGTGACTCAACATCTCATTTCTAACCTAAGCAAATATATCATCCACGGTTGCTATGAAGAATTATAGAAATACCAAATATATTATGAACACGGACAAACGGCACGCAAGGGCAAACTTGATTTCCTTCCATCTTCATATTCCTATCATCTCACATGCTTCCTTCTAAGAATAGACCCGACTGTTGGACATGACATCCTAGATAAATTAACATCACTCAGAACAATTTCTCCTTCCCTATAGTTTGGATTCCTGGATGGATGCTTGGTGCTTGCGGTATTGTTTTGGTGTGGGGTCCGATTCATCTATCCCGATATAATTATCTCACTTAATGATTATTTTAAAATCCAAGGACGAAAGTGGCTTAAGATGGCCAGATGTCCCTCCTTTGGCCCTGCGGGCCTAGGTAAATTTACGATATCAGCAGCATCAGATGGCTGCACAAGTTTTCTATACTACTGATAGTAATACGGAGTATCACTTCTTATGGTTCTGTGGAAATACTGTTAAACCAGTCATGTTATTTCTCTTTCTCATTTTGTTTCTTTTCTGTAAACCGTTGTCTGTTGGGCTGTCCGTATTATTCCACACGGAAATCTCATTCAGTGCTGGCAAACATTGAATGAGGTTATTTCTTCTTAAGATTTTAGTTTAAATACACGTGATACATCATCAATGTATGTCTATAACTAATACTTGGACGAAGGGGAGTAGCAAAGAAGTTGATGTGACGACATACTTAAGCAACCCATTGCACAAAAAAGGAGCTTCACAATAACACAGGTAAGGTAAATTCTCAACCAATTGTAACGTATCGGTTTTGCATAATTGAATTTATATGTAAGAAATGGATTTAAACGAAATCTGTTAACAATGTTGCTGCTTAGAGGGCTTTCGAAATTTTGTACTGATTAATATCTTACCCTTTACATACATAGTGAACGGAAATTTGCGTTCATAGACAACAGGAAATATTTCTTGATATTTAATGCGTCGAAAATAATTTCGGTAGTATTTTCCTCAGGGCCATGATTTTCATGTGATTAAGGGATGAGTGCTGACAGGACGGAAGCACTAAAATAGTAATTGTTCCACCAACAACAGTTATCACAGTGACGAGTCTGTATAATATTCGAATGAAAATTTTCAGACCCGGGAAGAGAACATTATTTTCTTGTGAATTAGATGTTCATCATTAAGGAAAATTAAAGAGCACAGTAAATAATGTAATAATATTATTATACTTCTTGAAATTTCAGTACCAACATACAATAAATTGATTCATATAGCATGTCCTGTGGATACTAGCAGTTCTCGAGACTATTGGAATATTCAAAGGGAAGTAGGGGAGGAGCGTTACAAAAATCACTTACATAAGACAAGAAATCATCAGAAATGTTTGAACACACGTATTTTAGGATATTTAAACAAATTAATTAATAGAAAATTCAAAAAATCATATTAATGGAAACGTATGGGATTGACATCATAACCATTGAAGTTACATTGCCAACATATGCTATGTTTCAAGAAAACAAATCCTACTTGCTGGTAGCGTTACAGTCAATTTTTTCAAGTATGAAAAATGTTACACTCCAATTCACACTACGTTTACAAAGGTTCAGTTGTAGGTTATTCTGGTAGCTGTGTGAAAGTAAAGAACGTAACAAGAACCTGGAACCAAGAACATAACACCGAAAAGTTCCTAACAATAGTAATAACATATAGAAATAGTCTCATATTCCGGAAAGAACACATACCCCTTCCCCTCGAAAAGGCTATTCTGAAAGAATTTTGTGTTTTGAAGTGAAGACCGGGTCACCAAGTCAGTCGGGTCAAGTACCAGGTCGCCGGGTCACCAGAAAACTCGATTTCAGCTGTACCTGTGGACCGAAGTCACGGATTTCGATTGGCATCGGCGAAGCACACGGTTTCAAGTGCTCCGCAGCATACTGACTAAAGTTCTCCAGAATGTTCCTGTTTCACCAGGCAAATCCGGTATGGTACCTCAAATAAAGTCCTAGCCGCTATATTCTCATCCCTACCACCAGAAGAGTGGTTGCCAAGGGATATTCATCAGAAGAAAGTAGTTTTATGATGCCTTTTTAACTCAGAGCTAACGTTATTTAATTCGAATCTGTAATTTATCGTATAGGAGATCTTATGTATAACAATTA
>JAGDQP010049696.1:1886-14432 GCA_022664845.1 Lepisma saccharinum | reverse complement strand
TGTGGTTTCTAATTCATGGGTGAGAAGATAGAAACAAGTTAGAAAAGTTGAGTGCAATTAAAGTTTAAAAGTTAAAAAAAAAAAAATCAACGTGGATATTGCCTACACAAACATATGAAAAAGTGAGAAGTATATTTCATAAACGGCAAAACGTGGCATCATTAAAATAGCAAAGAAAGCGACAAGGTTAATTTACTTTTTTTTTGTCACGAATATAACGGAGGAAAGATTGCAATTGGAGGGCATTTATATATTATGATATTTCTGCTCGAACGGACTATTTATTATTTTCAGACACCTAACTGATCTCACCGACAATAGCTGAGAATATAATTTCCTAACAGTGAAACGAACGTATCATTCGAATATACGGGCTGACCTAACACGATTACCCATAATCCTCTGTTCTTTTCAACTGAAGGCTGATTCGTTTTCGTTTCGACGAGTTTATCGAGCGTTTAGAATGATTTGCATTTTTTAAAAAAAGTTACAGGCAGATAGTGAATTCGAACCTATATCCCCACATAGCAGAGTACGTCCCTGGGACGTCCCATTTAGATCCCATTACCGTCAGAATGGTCCTGCTCCCATAGCGATGTCCTAAGGACGTTCGCGGGATAACTCTGTGGGCAATACAAACAGTTCATCCCGTATGGATGTCCCCTGGATGTCCCCCGGAAAGCCGTGCGTTATTACCTACCTGGAATTTCTATAAATTAAATCGATCTTACTATTATTATTATTTAATTAATTATAACTATACGAAGGATATGCCTTCGTATACTTATACGAAGGATTAATTATAACTATACGTTACATGGATGTAAACGGGACTTAAATAGGACGTCCTATGGACGTCCCGATATCCTGCCAGGAGATCCGTCAGATATCCCTGGGACGTCATTTTGCTATGTGGGTCCCTCAGTGCAGAACTCCTAAAATGCAGGGCCATTGCTTCCTTGACTGGATTTCCCAAGTACAGAGAAACCAGCCCTCGCAAGTAAACGTGTTCCCGTATTGTTTTCTTTTACTTTGTGAAGAAGTATGTGTTATTACTGTTTGTAGTTCAGCGTATTTTATTTCTAGGAGACTCGACACGACATGATAAACGCATGTAGTCAAACGCAATAACGACAGTAAATACATTGAGAATTGTGCAACGTATCGCATAATAATAAATGCTGCAAAGTCACCTTTTTTCTGCAGACGCCTGGCAACCTATAGCACTCCAACTTGGAGAACACTTCAATAAGCTGAGTCTGACTAATACCGTCAATTGCAGCATTGATCTCCTCTTTCGGCTGCTGGGCACTCCATGTTTTCTCTGTTTACACGTATATTACGACATTTTTGAAACATTTTCTAATCTGTTTGACGATAAGTTAAAAGTGCTTAATTCCAGCAAGACTCGGTGACACACAGTGGGTCAGAATGTCGAAGACGTGACCCAAATTCAAAATCTTGGCCAATGTGGACAAAAATTGGTATAGCGTAGTTTTTGACTATGCAAATTACAAATTTGACATCCAGATTGGAAAATTCAAATAAAAAAGTGAGTTACGAATAGTATAGAAAATAAACCCGATCAAATTTATACGAAATTTTTAATCTTGTAATACTTCTATCTCTTCTCCTCCCCCTTCTTTATGGATAGCTTAAAATATCGAAAGTTGTGCTCAAGCTTGGTACCAAAAATATTGACTAAGGTGCCCAAAACCAAACCTTTAGGCAGTGCGTTCACTTTCCTTGAACGATACAGTGAGGAAGGTGATGATTTTTTAAAAAAACAAATTGTCACAGGTGACGAAACATGACTGGCTTACGTTACACCGAAATCGAAGCAGCAATCCGTGGAATGGCGGCATTCAACATCACCCAAGAAAGTGAAGTGCAAGCAAACAATTTCAGCCAGGAAAATCATGTTTACTGTGTTTTGGGACAGGAAGGGGTGTTGCTTGTGGATCTTTTGCCTCGTAGTGATACAATAAATTCAACGACGTATTGTGAGACCTTGAAAAAATTGCGCCGTGCAATCCAAAACAAAAGGATATCGCGTGGTGGCTTACTGAACAAGACGATCCATTTTGCTTCATGACAATGCCCGTCCACACGCGGCTAATCAAACTCAAGATATCATCGCATCAATTCGCTGAGAACAACTTGATCACCCTCCATACAGTCCCGATATAGCGCCCAGTGTCTACCACATATTATTGCATTTGAAGAAGCATCTGGGTGATCAGCGCCACGACGACGATGATAAGGTTAAAACGGCTGTGTTGCAGTGGTTGTCAAATCAGGCGACAGACTTCTACGGGGATATGATTCAAAAGCTGGTTGTACGATACGATAAGTGACTTAATATTGGTGGAAATTATGTGGAAAACTAGATTAAGGTTCAGGCTTTCAAGTAAAAATAAAATTGTTCAGAAAAGTCTAGATGTTTTGTTTTTGTTTAAATTTCAAAACGATACTTACTTTAAAAACACGCCTCGTATTTTATCGGGCAATTCAAAATTTAGAGGAATTGCGTGGGATACGTAACTTATCTCTCACTTTTCATTACATTTTATGATAATTTTATTCATTTTTCGGTACGAAAGTTGATTAAAAAACAATATTTTGTATATGAAAAGAATCGGCCTTTACTAAATACATACCTTAATTTCAATTTTTCAATTCCACTGCACGGTACAAAGATATTTCACAGCAACGGCACACCACGTGTTCCGCCCGACTAGCCTGAGTCTCTCACACAAGAGCGCTATGATTGACCTGGAACACAACCGTCGTAAGAAACGCTCAACCGTTTCTAATGAGTGGGATTTAATAGTCCCAACATTACTACAACTAACCTACTAATTCAAAATTCCTATCTAGAAACTTTTCTTCTAATTTTTGGATACATTTTCGACATTCTGTTCCAGTGTGCGACGTGCTAAACGTGTACAAGATATATAGCACTTATAACAGCTTTTCCAAAGTTCCAAAAAACTTAGACCACTAAGATCTCCTGACCTCAGTCCTCCAGGCTTCCTCTTACTGGGAATGTCGAAGGAAAAGTTCATGTTAAAAAACCAAGCGCATCAATACGGCATCGCGGCAACTGAAAGAGAACCGCATTGTCTTCTATGAACCATGTTTCAAATTATCTGATTGGTCGATAAAAGCCTTTTTAAATCGTTTACTTGGAATTGGTGAGGCAGTGTAGGTGCTAGGGCATCGGATCACTAACCAGGAGGCCGGAGTTTGACTCTCGCCCATGTCAACAATTCCCCCCCCCCCCTTCCCCCAAAAAATAACTTTATTTTTCCTTATGAATAAATTCTCTTTTTTCCATTTTCTACATTTTATATACAAGTTTGGTTGGGCCAATGTGGGGCTGAAAGGATTGCTGTGAGTCAAGTTTTGACCGGGACTGTGCTTGGGACCCGGTGACTCGGACGGCAGAGCAGAGTTTTTATTTTACCTTATTACATACTTCTGCGTTTGGACAGTGTTTCTTTCAGGGGAGGAGCGAGACAGGGCTTTTACCCCAGAGTAGGATAAATTGTACGTCGAAAAGTTCCTAACAATAGTAACTAATAACATATGGAAATAATCTCATATCCCCGGAAAGACCGGGTCAATTAGGTCACCTATGTCCGGGTTACCAAGAGTGACCGGACAGGTAGAATGAGTTTCCCAACAGTGCTGAACAAGTATGACCCAACTGTCTGGTCAACAATCAGCCATTGTTGACCCAACCCAGATTGCAACATGGGATAGTTTAGGTTCGAAACAGGGTTAGGACAATCCTGACAGAATACGAATCAGTTAAACCAGATGACCCAGCTAACTATCTTTTCCCTCTCTTCTTCAGAAAGTACATTTCATTAAGCAAAGACCTTATGAAATAAAGTGTATTTCAAAATTGAAGGGAAGATGAAAAAAAAACTTTTGTTTTTTAATGTCAATCGTTGAATTTAACTCTACAAAATCGTTAACATTCCACGCTCAATGTGAGGTGACAATCTCAGATGATATAAACTGTAAATTTCTTTACATAATAAAATAGACTAATGCAAGTAAGTAAGTGTGGGTTGAGTAAAAATTAACCACGTGTGTGCATGCACACCATATAAGCTAATTAATAATGCGAATCTTTCGACATCTTTATGAAGTTTTATTAAGCCCTGTCGTTCCAGGTTCTTCAGAAAAGTATCATGAGGAGGTATAATCAACAGCATGATGTTGATTGAACTTCCCATCAAACCGCTTCCATTCTGAATTGATCTTTATATTATTTAGTGAATTATCTCATCCATAACAGTCTCCTCCCCTGTTGAGGTAAACTGGCTGTGTAATCTTACATGTCACTTGCTTCTTCTTCTGTTTTGCTTCTTTTACTTAAAGTTGTGTATGTGTGTGTGTGAGTGTGTGGGAATGAGGACGTGGGAGGATGATAAGACGTAAGTACATGGATGATGTTTCTTTTCAGAATCTGACAACTTCCAACATCTTTCATCACACCTTCACTGCCATCTATCAGTTCCCCTCCTACTCTATATATGAGTACATGTGCATCTACCCCCTCCCCTCTCTGAGTGTGTTTGTACCTTGCACATATCCATACACACATAGGAAGGGCAAAGAGGAAAAGGAGAAGTTTCTTACTACATGGGTGCCAGGATATTCCAGAACATTTTGCCTTCTTTTTTTCTGCATTGAATTTTCTTTCTACTCTTTCTAGTGTGTGTGTGTGTGTGTGTGTGTGTTGGGGAGGGGGGATTCTGATCGTATTTGTCGACCTTTGCCATCGTTCACTTGGCGGTTGGGTTAAGTAATAACGCTGTGCTGTAAGGTTGGTGTCACTAATGTTTATGGGGTGAAAGTGATTTAAGTGTTGCCAACCAGTAGTTTAAAAGTCTAAGTTGAACTTTTTTTTAGACAAATCATTACACCTTCTTTATTTTTTTTATAGGCCCTTTTTGAGCAGTGTTTCTAAACCGCTGGACTAAAGTCCAATACCGAGCCCTGGCTATTCTCGTATCAGAAGTATTAGAATGTATAAACTTCCAGATATTTAATCTATAAATACCTTTACACATTGCTGGTGTTTGGAGGAACAGAACTGTAATCCCAGTTAGCATGACAGCTTGTAACAAGGCTACCAGTCTTTTGTTTTGAGTTTATCACACTTAATCCTGTGATGAGCTTAATAAACAAGTATGAAGCAAGCTCCTTGGAAGAACTTAAGTGACTTGTTTTGAACAACATTGTCGCTGGTTGTCAAAACTAACCTAATTCAAATTTATTGGAACAAGCATTTCTGCAAGGAAGTGGATCAAACTTGAAGCTTTATTTAAACTTAGTTTTGTTGCAGTTCCGCTGTCGTTCAGTGCGGTGAACCATCTTCACGGACCAGGACTGGTTCACCGTAAGCTAATCTGAGCTAACTCTCATCCTTTTTACTAGAGGCATCTCTGGTAATCTGATAAACTAAATGTAAATAGCGATTGGAAAGAGATCTAGGGCGTGTGGTTCCGTGGTGTACATTTTAAGAAAAGCAAAATCATTGTTAAATAACCAAACATCTCAAATCAGTGCCACAGCGAGAGTGAGGCACCTGCCTCGGGCGCAAAAACTGGGGAGTCGAAAACTATAAAGAAGATTATGTAGGTGGATAGCCTTTGGAATATAGATACAGACGAACAGAAAAAATGAAAATAGGTAAAAAGTGAACTTGAGATGTTTTGCAATTCAGGTCTTCAAATGTTCATGAATTGTAACACTAATTGTAACATGTGTATGTGAATTTTATTTTACATATGTCATTCTATGTTGATTTTACATAAACCTACATATATTTCAATTTTCTTTTTGAACTTTGCTTCTCGACTACATTTAAAAATGTCCCATGGGGGAGAGAGCGATTAAAGATTGTCAGTACATCCACGGTGTTTCAAAAGAATACCGGTAAAACCACGTTATCATATTTCTGGCATGAAAATAACAAAAAAAAAGTACAAACCATTTTGGGGTGCACAAAGGCTTCGCTTCGGCGCCATAGGCTATGTAAGTTTGGGACAATGAACTGTAGAGCTTGGTATTTCCAAAACAATTAACAGTGAAACTAAGACTTCAAACCTGCTTTATTCAAAAATTCATATTCCAAAGTTGCGTAAGGAATGCACAACGGATTCCCAAATGAACATAGGGGATTCTCAGACATTCTCTGGAGTAAATGTAGCTGTAGGTCGAATTAAACATAATGACAGGGCCACTTGCTTTAATGACACCTTGTGACGGGAAGAGGTCGTTTTCAGCATGCATATGTCCTTTCTGATCGGCGGCAATGTACGACCGTAGAAAATATGACAAAATAACTGATAGTGTTCTGTGCATTAATGTGCTAGTGAGGTGAATTATTAATAAATAATTATAGCTGCAACACATTATGAATATTTTACGTAAACTGCATAGAAATATTAAAAAATATAGTAGATCAAAGTGTTAGTGAGGTGAATTATGAAGAGCTTAATTTATTAGATCACCGTTGTGGGTATGAAAAGATAAAACAAAGGTAAATGTTTATCCCTGTAGTACATATTCGATTTATTTGATATTACGCACTATTACCTTCATTAAATACTACTCTATATATTTCATCAGTTTTTGTTACATATTTCGCAATATGATATTACATAAAAATCTTAGCTCTGCTCATAAGTAATGTTTAAATTCTACGTGACTGGTTGCGTTGCGTTTTTGTTAATTCTTAACTGACTTTTTCGAAATGTTCTGTATTGTGTGGTATTATAGCTGTCATGTCTGCTGCCATCTTAAAACCTACCATATTGGATGGAGGTCAATTTTGTTGGTTCTTGAACTACTAGGCTGTACTTGGGACTTTTAAGTCACCCTGTAGGTATTTTATTAAGTATTATAAAACAGGTGATACTCAATTGTACTTGAAATTCACAAAAATTGCGCAAATAAGTGAAATACATATACAAAATAGCTAAATGAGTAGCTTAGTTACAAACAGGGCCAGGTACAATTTGCAAAATTTTCCAGGAACGTGCAAAAAACGTTTACTATAGATAAGAAGCATTAATGTAGCTATTTTATTTATATGGATACAAATATGTAATTAAAATTGAATGTGTAGCAGATGTGATACATTATATTACAAGTTTATTAGTTATTTACAAAATAAAATCGGACCTGGTCGGGTTTGAAACTAACCAGCGCTTGTGGAGCTGGCCGTTTTTTGGAAAGAAGTCACGTATTTAAATGAAGGGAAGAACGATCAAGGTTCATTTTTTAAAGTTATGAGAAAAACGCATTTTAAGTGTAAACGCTTCAATTTAATTGCTTGAGGTCGAAGACATGCCTGAGTAAGAATATCTTTAAATGCAAGTGTTTACGCTTTAAAATGCTTTTATTATCACAACTTTCAAAAGTGGACCTAGATCGTTCTTCCCGTGTACCCTTCAAATGCATTTTTAACACGTCTCTGGCCGATTTTGTAACGAAAGAGATTTAGTATTGCATAGAGGGTGACACCATCTGACGGAAACAATGTCTAACTCATTTTGTAAAAAGAACATGGACTTGGCCGTGTTTGTAACTGGACTACTCATCTAATGGTATACCTCAAGGATCTTCCTTGGTTTCTTTATTATTTAATCTACTTATTAATGACATTGGTGCCGAGTAAGAAGTTCTGAATTTCTTCTATACACTGCAAACACTGTACCCACAACATTTGAGAGGCACTGCTGAATCCAGGGTTGGGTTGAGAGCTGTGGTTCTTTGCCTCCCAATTCTTGGAAGGGAACAGATTAATAGAAAAAACGATGGTAAAATATTAATCCCTTTGCCTGTCACTGATTCTAAAAAATTCTGGGTACACTTTACTGCCTATTTTTCAAAGGCAGTGACTGACCCAGAGATTCATATTTTACCACGTTTTTATTATTATTATTATTATTAATAATAATCTGTACCCTCCCGAGAACTGGGAAGCAAAGAACCACCCCTCTGAACCCAATCCTGAGTCCGCTGTAACAGCGTAGTTTGCTGTTCCATTTCTATTTTTCTTTCCCTTTTTTATTTCTTTGTAATGTTCTGTTTCCTTTCGTGCTCTCCTTATATTTTTCTCTCTGTTTGGCTTTAATCACGCTTTGGGCGTGTTTCGTTATATTTTCCGCTTTTGTTTTGTGTCTGTATCTTTTCAGGTTTTCGTTAGTCACGAAGCATTGACTTGGATTTACTGCCTAAATTTTGATTGGATCCTAGTCAATGCTTCACTCTGTGTTTCTTGCTGATTGGTGTGAATCAGCATTCTTCTCCGGTTGATAGGAGAACTGCTCTCCCTTCCCTGTTAGTAGCAGTTCCTATTCCACCGACCCGAAGGATAGGTGTGTGGGCTTATCCGTCGTTTGTATCTCTTGAGCCCTAAACTACAAATAGGTAAATATATGTGCAAAAATTAGCTAAGCTGAAGAATATTTCGACAGTTATTTATCTATTAGGGTGGAATCTATTCATAGTTGTGAAGAGAATAAAATTCGATACAAGTGCTAACAAAACATTTCATCAAGTTAAATTTATTTCGAAATTTTCACTTTAATAAAGTTATTATTTTGGTTTTAAAGATAATTTATCAACATGGGTAATATTTGTTAAATTCAGTATGGGGTCGCTATTAACAGAATTCCTACGTTTTAAGTTCGATTCTCATGATCAATTGGCAACTTTTAGTCTTCCAGTTTTCCATTATATTTAAAACTCCCGGTTAGCCATGTTAACAGCTACCATAGACCACCTCAATTAGTCAAATCAACGACAATGTTTGTTCGACCATTTTTACATACAGTTCTTGATAATTCTGAACTTTAATTGCAAATTTAAAACTTTAATATGATTCATTAATATTGGTTTCAACTACAGCCACTATTCTCCTTTCAATTGTCATATTTGTAACATTATTATTGCGTATTCCAATATTTACTCAAAGATTAATTTGTATAACGTAGTAATCAGTTGTCATGACGTCACGCCTGCTTTAAGGCGAACTGGATTCTTTCTTCAAGGTATGTTTTATGTAATAACTCAATTTCTGTAAGAAGTAATGTGATAAAACCTTTTCAAAATTAAATATTAATGTTTCTGGACTATATTGTGAACATTTCGGCAAGAATTATTGATTATTATAAAAATTATGAACATTTTTTTCTGCGAAACCAACTTTCGTTTTCTCTTAAATACTTCATAATGTGTAAAAGATAGAAGATATGAATTTGTTTGATTTCTACAACACAAGCTTTATTCTGATCAAATCTTAACGAAGTTATTACTTCAACTTCTGGTTATAATGCTATACTCCGAAAGCAAATATTGTGAAAAATCAGATAAATAAATTGAATTTTGAAATCTTTATATTTCCTAAAAAATTTTGAGTTTCTTTTCAAAGAACTTAGTCAATATAACCTCTCAGTTAACTAGGTATTACTTAAGGTATTAGTTGAGTAACCATAAACAGTGTGTGATATTGTTTGTATTGTGCAGTGATTGAAATTGATTAACGTTTACCATGATATTCATTTAAATTAAACTACGTTATCAATAAGTAAACTTTGGAAGCAATTTATACTAATTTATTCTCTACTTCGGTTATCCTACTTTGAGAAATATGTTTTAATTAGATTAGGTTCGGTTCATTACTCTGTAGGCCAGTGGTAGGATTCTTTCATCAGCTGTGATGTGAAAACTTGGGAAATGAACTATATATATTGAATTCTGCAGATACAGCGTTACGATATATGAAGTCACTCCAGGATCTTATGTGATACGTATGAATAGATTAATTTTAATTACTTTGCGTTAGATAATGACACGACGTTTAGGTTAGATATTGACCGCCATTCGTTGTGTTCGTCGTTTTTTATTTCAGGAATCGCGATTCCAGACTACAGGTGTGGGCCATACTAAGGTAAATGTAAGACATGGTATTTTGCCACCCTGTAGTAGGTACTTCGAAGTGATTAAAGATACAAATTGAGTCACACATGAATTGTTATGCGTATAATCATATGAAATTATTCCCAAGTAAAGATTTTCGTTTTCTTTCTTTGACTATCGCTAATCCGAACCAGCTGGTACTTCAGAAGATGAACCGACGATCTAATTGAAAGATTGGAGGTGTCGCCTTATCGGTATTTCCTCCCTCGTTCAGCTTTACTGTCCTTTAGCAGCAACCACAAGGATCTGGAATCCTCTTTCCCAGATAATCCTAAATCTGGAAGACATTTCTGCATCGCTCGACTGGGATGTTGAAAATGTTTGGAGCTAGAGTTTACTCATGTGTTGCGTGGGTACTCTAGGCTCCTGGCGACCCTATTTCTATTCCTGTAAAGGGTGGGTTGTTTACACCGCGACTGCCTCTCAAAAATTGTGCGTACAAAATTAAAGTTACAGTTTTTGCAATGTATACTGACGGTCTATATTTTAGTAAGGTCAACAATACAAGGGCATAACAAATTACTTCGAAAAGATCTCAATAGTATTGTACAGTGGTGTTCAGTTAACCACGTGGAAATCAATACCTGATAAACAAATTTATTTTTTACACTAATAAAGTACAATATTGTGTAAGCAGTTACAAAGTAAATAATGTGAACGTAGCCTATCCAGTGTATGGAGTGACTTAACCCAAAAGGCTGTAACAAAATTGAACTTGTACGAAGGTATTTCAGGGTAATTTGCTTCAAATTTATGCTACTATATTTTTAAATGCTATAATTTTTGGTATAATTAGTTTAACATTGAGAAGTTAGAACATAGACGGAAATATTCTGATAAAAAGGTTTTAGAGAAAATCTTGACGTGAAATTCAATGTAAATATTTTGTGGAAAGAGTGAAATTTGCTGAAAGATTGTAGAAATCAAGAAATATTAATCTTATATTACCAGCTAATAATAAAGACATTATACTTAAACGTCCCATTGACAATGATAATATTTAATGTATATTCTTAGCTGTATATTGGTGAATTAAGGTTTTAATGGAGTCTTTTAGCCAGAAATTGTAAATTTAATATTCAGTGTAGGCAAAATGATATACCTAGGTATGTTTGTGACGTTTTATGTATGTTATATTGTTTTAATGTATGCTTAGTTATGCTACTGTTAACAATATGTCAACAATATGATGTCTTAGTGCTATATTGACGTACATCTGTTCATAACAGGTAAATAAATAATACATGATATTATTTTAATAATGCATCTACCGAGTACATGTATACAATATTTTCATACTACTGGAAATTTTGCATTGAATATTAATAACAGGATTATCAGTCTATTTATTTAAAATATTTTTATAAAAAATTTGTCCAGTCGCCAAGTCATTTCTATCAGTCCGATTTCTATTATTTTTCTTTTAAAATATTCATACTTACACCTAGATATGTTATGAAGCATTCACATACCTCTGGCCCCCTCACCAAGTTTGAATAAAAGATTATCACAATACCCTCCCTATACATTTCGTATAAACCTACTTCTATAAAAATCTGTCCAGTCGATCAGCCATTTCTACTGGACTGATTTACATGAAACTTTATTTGTTCGCATTTATACCTAGATTTGTTTTCAGGAATGCTGGTTGTAGAAGTATTCCAGGTCGCCCAATTATCTGTGTCGCCAAATATTTTTTTTAATTCAAATTTTCAAATTGCTTCCATATAGTTTGTCATATCGCTTAGCATGCACATTATTCGACACAATACTGTGAGTGTACCGCCCCCCAAGCACCAAAGTTATCAGTATTCCCAAAAAATTGAAAAAAGAATCAATATTTCAAGTTGTTTTTATACATTTTATACATCCGCACAAAACTTGACATTTAGGCATATACTGGGACAGATCATAGAGGTACTCCGGAAGTCTCAGTTGTGAATATTGGCAATCAATTTTGAAAATTCAATATTTGAAATTACTTCCATACCTTTTCGTATCCGCACCAGACTTGGTATGAACATTATTCGACACAATAGAACAATACTGCGGATGTCCCCCAGCAGCCAACTGATCATATTTTGGATATACCCTCACCTTTACCTTCCAGCTGTCTCAGTTGTCAATGTTAGTGACATATTTTAAATAGGGCGTGCAGAAACCTTGAGTTTCAGCTAGTACGTGTTCAATGTTATTTTGGCAGAAAGGTTTCTTTGGTTGTAACATATTTAATTAACTAGTCGGTCAGAAGAAGACGGCCAAATGAGCGAGATGGCAGTGCGAGGTTTCTTTTAGTAATATACGTATATGGAGTTTCATTTCTAGTTTAATTCTATGTTCAGTCTGGGTCATGTAACGAGTTGTCGGGAAAAGATCCCTTGTAGAACTCAGATGTAAATTGACGTCTTGGTATATTTCACAAAAGTGAACTCTTACAGTGCTACAGTTTTTTTTAATGGTGAATGTCCTTCCCTACATTGGGAGTTCGACTGTTGCACTTAATACATTGAATACGTATGGTATAATAATCCTGAT